>OZ026630.1:50691033-50979533 GCA_964020975.1 Hermodice carunculata | reverse complement strand
CTGGTGTTTAGATTTTGCGTCAGTCTACATTTTATATTTACCTATTTCGCAGAATTTTGTCGATAACTACATTTTGAGTTGTGACAAAATGTAGAGGTTTATATTTTGCGTTCAGTTTAAATTATGGGGTTTCAATTCTGATTGTGAGTTGGTATCTACATTTTGAGTTAACGCAAAATGTAAATGTCTAGATTTGACGGTTGTGCCTTCACCTGGTACTCTGAGAATAGCACATTCAATGTCTTATTGTCTACTCTGACAGCCGTAGTCAACACTTGCAACTCCGCCTGGTCTCATGTCTTATGGACATAAACTTTAACAAAACTTGAAATTATAATTGTGTTTACACCTTATAGTACATGTTTATAGATTGTGGTCGTTGCGTTGAAGATTATCGAGTAGGACAATAGATTTTTTTTAAATATGTATTTTATTACAGAGGAAGTTTTGGATTGTCCAAGTGTGTATTCGCATGCATCGTAACGTTATTACGGTCAGTGTCCCAGACACGGCTGGCAAGATAAAACAGCTGAAACTGAAGCAACTTGAAAAACAAAATTACAATTTCAACATAGTAGGCTATAGCATAGATGTATTTTATTTAACAGCTCCGGGAACAGGACATGCCCCCGCATGAACCTCTTTAGTAAGTAGACAATTCAAACATATTAGGGAATATCCTCCCATTCGCCATAAATAGGAACATTATTCATTGTCATACATCAGATTGAATTTCAGTCATGCTCGTCCAGTTTTCTATCTCAGTGAAATCTAAGTTCTTTGATAAGTAACTTAAGATGATTATGGTTTTTTCACTATTCTGTAATGGGCAAATGGGATTATTATCATAGACGAAGTTAGAAAAACTTCTTCATTAGCCGGGAGAAAAAGGATTAAAGCATATGAGGAATAGTCTTCACCGCTTTATCGGTCTGGTTCTTCGTCGAGCCACGATTTCATTCAGGCAATGCAAGGATATGTGATATGCAACTGAGAGCTTTTTATTTGACTGTGGACGGTTCCTTCTGATTGTTACTCCAGCTGATGCAATAAAGAGGGCGCGTAAAGGGGAGTTCAGTTCACAATGCACACAGTAAACATAATATTTAGTGTTTTTAAAGCTTACTGCTAGACCCACAGGCAAATTTTGCGAGCAGGGTATGTAAAAGTTCACGATAAACAGGTCTATGTACTTCATTTACACTTCACAGTAAATAAAAATTCTTGGTCACAATACGGGTTCTACTGTGGCCTTGGAGTTTGCTTTGTTTTGTTTTTTTGTTTTTTGTTTTGTCTTTGTTTTTGTTTTGTTTTTTGTTTTGAGTCGTTAGTGTTTACCGGCAACAATATGTGTTAATCTTATGAATACCAGGGGAATACTATTAACAGATATTATTTAGTCTGCATGAACGGGCCATTGCCTCTTCGTATTTTATAGTTACTGGTATTAAATAGAATTCTATCTTTTTCCGTTGAAATGCACCACCTGATACCTCCAATATCATCTGTTACCGATAACATGAAAAATATATCGAATGTATAAATAATTTTGCTCGTTTTTTGTGGTGGTCTTTGTGGGTGTTTTGTTAAAATAAGCAAGGAATACCCTGAACCAAGGATAAGAAATAAGAAACTGAGTTTAACATGCATTGCTTGAAGTATTTCAGACAGGTGCACAACTTGTAAAAATTAGACCATAATCTTCGCAGATATTTTACGCAAAAGGACATGAATGTTTATAATATGTGAAGAACAACACTGTAAGCTAAAATAACTTGACATGTGAGGACATCGTTGCCCGACACTAACACTTCTGCCGTCCTGCCAATCTTAGGAAACTTGCGGAAAATTGATGAAAGCTCCTCTACGAAATGCCAATCAAATCACGGACTGCCATCAGTGACAGAAATAGCATCATGGAGCATTTATTGAGCACATTGCTGAGTTCGACTTTCTGCAGTACAGAATCTTGTATTGCCGATCAATTTCATGCAAGGGTAGTTCTAAGGACGAATGCCAAAAGCAATTGTCCCTCGGTAAGCATGCCTTTGGCCCGTTTCCTTGGAAATGCAATTCTATCAAACTGTTCTTCTAACAACGAAACCCTGTGTGTCTTGTGTACAGTTCCGAAATCTTTGACTGAAATTAGTTTTACCTTCATAATTTATACAAAGAGAGAACACATAAGAAAAGCATCTTTTCTGTGTTTTCTGTAAAGAATTAACTTTGGATATAAATACGGGTCCCACGGTCTGGCGTAGTATTCCAAGAATAGATCATGTCTATAGTGTACATCGAACATTTGAAACACAGTTTTTCTGCAAAAAGTGAAGCTAGGGAAGAATCAATGTGAGCCGTCGGATGTTAGGAATATTTAACGCTCTCCTGACGGGAATGAGATTCAACCAACATCGTTCTGCGGTGCGGATTGGGTGCCAATCCGCTCAACAAACCCTGTTGACCAAGAATATGCTATTCTGCTGGGTCTCATATATAAGTCTCATTCAAAATGTTTTCTGACAACCAGACACTCGAATGATAAGACCGAAATTTACTTTTAACACCGTGAGCTTTTTGAGCAGTAAAATGTTAATGTTGCCACAGATTTGATATAACAATAAGCCATCACGTACCATTGTTCTATTCTCTGAATGTTTTATATTCATTTTCGTTTTTTAGGCCAAAATATGGCACAAATACCATAGCACCTCTGGCTCTCATTAACTATTGATGCGATGCTTAAAAAAAAAAAAAAAAAAAAAACTCAACCCCCCAAAAAAACTAAATAAAACCATAAATAGATAGAACAATAAATAAATAAATAAAAAAAAATAAATGAATGAATAAATAAATAAATAAATTAAATAAAATAAATTATTTTCAATAAAAACAAAACAAACAATCAAAAAAGAAACAGATTTATGGAGTTACAATTTCCCTGTCTTATTCCATTTATCAAACCGTTTTTACACCATGTGTTACTGGATCCTCTTAACATTTACAGAACAGATAAAAACATACCAGTGGAAAGAAGATAGCACTGGTACGGAGTAAATATTCCATGAACAAGATTGACTGCGGTGTAACATTTTCTTATATTTATAACCGAACACAAAGTAAAAGCGTTCCATTGTTATATCTGTGGCTGAAGATAATGCACCTGGTATGTAGGTTTTTGCGATTTTGATTTCGTCTTTGTCATCCCAAGTGCACCGCGTAAACCAGTCGACAACAACTACTCATTTGAACATTTCAAATGTCGTCTGCTTTTGCATATGTCTTAAAAACTGAGCTTTCATGGCAATTCCTGAGTAACAGCCGAATAGGAAGTCCACCTGGAAAGCATGTTCCTGGTCGATAGCTCAAGAACATGAGCGTTGCCATGTAAATAAAACGCAGATCACATTTAGTAAAACTAGCTTCCACATAAAGCTTCCTGCAATTTACATTGAAAACCAGAAGCAGCCGTCTGGATCAAATACCAATCCCATAATGCAGCTGTGATGAAATGATATGCGTTGAGCCAAATGTAATATTGTCAGATTTGTGCATAAAATTGTTTATTTGTTTTACTTAGTCATGAATACTTAGTGACATTATTTTGACCCATTAATTGCCGCATTATTATTCAGATGCCTTTTCAGTTATGATTTCAAGAAAAGTAACTTGTTGACACTGGTATTTTACTAAAGGGAAACAAATATATCTATAACGTTTTTTCCGGCACGTACATAATTTTAATTGCTGAACAATAAATAATTTGTATCAGAGTATTGACTGAGAAACAACAATGTGTGTACATTGCACTTTTCAAGGAAGCAGTTTTTAATTGACATCTTAAATGGGTTCCTTCATCCGGATGTAAAGCTGTCACCTATAAATCTTATACGATAAAATTGTTATTCCTTCATTGATATTTTAGAGACCCTTAAGAACGGCCTTGCGTGCCTTACTTTGTTTTCATATACCGGACACGCTGCTGATTATAGAAATTGACGCAACTAAATGTGATGTAAGTCATGGCAGTGGCTATCTTCAAGGGCTTTGACAATTACTGCCAATACCATTCCCATCTCGTTTACAGGGCACATATTTGCATTATTATGGTCTTTGCTTCTGGTGATGACTTTGTATATTTTACTACTTTCAATTTCCCCCAGGACTCAGGATTGAAAGGATATAAAATAATATATCAAGTGTTCCTTCTGCTCAACCATTTTAGTCTTTTCTGTAGTCTGGGTCCTATCTCGATTTCTGATTATTAGATTACCCAGCTCACAACCATTTAATCGTACACACTATCGGTTTCCTCGAAAGTATACACAATTATCAAGAGGAAAAACAGTAGGAAGATGCCGAAATAGAAACCATATAGCATTTAGCTAATACGGAACATTCATATCAGCTGTGGTGCTCGTTGAGCCCATAATTTTCATTCAAAGAAATACACATAAGTTCGGGTAGATCCCAGTGTCAAAATACGAAAAATGTGTTTCTCTTTCCATACTAGAAAATTGGTAAAATTTCCTGATTAAAATGTCATACATTGGCAGCTAGTAATAAACATTTTGCTACTGTGCCTATAAGGTACATATAAGGTATGATGTCGAACTTGCAGACACCATAGGTTGTATGCAAAAGTATTTTACTACATCGGGTACACCATTGCGGTAATGTGCTCAATCACATTTAAACTTTATTGAAAGACAGGAGAAATTGCCTGTATCCCCTTCCCTTGTATCCTTAGGATTATGGGGAAACCCGCCTGTTACCCAGTTAGGTTTTCTTCACAGTCTATATGCGCTCCGTAATTGTATGTCTACTAGTCTTAATAGTATTCTTCGTAAATTGCTTATGACCTGTAAGGTGGCAGTCTTTCCTTACAATATGCAGAATAATCTAAAATTGTAAAAGATTTTCCACCACAACGGTTGTATGCACCAAAACACTAATACGAAAACCTTTAAAAACAATATGGCGGCCAGATAAAGAAACATATTATGCTGCGTTTGCAGTAGATATATGTATGTAATGTCACAACATTAATGGGGTGTGATCTGCTGGCATTAATACGCCTTTGAACATAAATGGTTTAAGTACCCAAGAGGGGGACCTTATATACGTGTTGTGCAATTTGGAAGTATCTATAAAGCTGCAAAGCCATTGCTGAGTCCTTATCGCTTTGATAGTCCGGCACCTACGTGCTGAATGCTCCAAAACCTAGTTAAGACCACCTTCAAGTACATCGTTTTGCCGCTAGTGCAGAAATGACAATCTTTGTTCTGATTGTAAGGCAACACGAGAAGCTCTCCCAACTTGCAGCTTGGAGAGCATAACAATGTTGCTCTTTCTGTCGTTTATGACGTTCTTATTCTTTGTCTCTCTGTTGCTAACTTTTAATTCCAGGACATGTTTGTGAAGTGCTGCACACTGGTGAATTATAAAATGGCTTAAGCTATTTGGAAATGTTACTAATCATCATGCGTTACATTTAACCGCCACTCTTGCACGATTCCCAAATCCGAAAAAAAACTATTATCTTGTAATATATGACAAGGCCCATTTCAAGTCTTGTCATTCTGATGTTAAACAAATTGATGGCTTTATGGAAAATATTATGTGAATGTATATTATAGGAATGTATCGGTGGGCTCCGTTGTAGACCTGTGGTAAAAAACATTTTATTCTCTGGATTGCCGTGAAACCTGCAGTTTTATTCTTTCCTGAACAAATGACGCAAAATCTCCGAGTGTAATATGCCGTCTGCTTCAATGTTTTTAAATCGACATTTTGATCTAATGATATATATATAGTAGTCCTGTCAAGATTGTATGCCCTAAGTCAACAATGTTCCTTGGTGCAGGTTAAGCTTATCTATGAAGTAACAAGATCTTACCAGAGAAAGTTTACATTAAGTTTAATTTTTTGTTGCATCTCTTAACACCTACATGTCTAATATAACAGTTAAACACACTTCAGACTTCAAAATTGTATGATATCCCATCTTAGTACGTATTTTTGTCAATGTTTAAATATCGAATATGTACATGAAGTTACATGTACTCATCTATTTTTTCATAGCCTACCATAAGTCAGAAAGGTTATGAAGTGATATTATGCATTTATATCATTTTGTGTCATAGGGCATATACTTTGTGTCTGTAGACCTAAATTAAGAATATTAATGATATTAAATATTAATGAAACACCAGCATGTATTTCAGGCCTACTGCACGGGACGAACCATAAAACTATTATAAAATCAACAACAGGCAAAATTAGACATTTGTATGAAGTTATTTGCTTTTTCTTAACGGTTTCCCGATTTGCTTTCAATCTCTAGTCTTGAATAAGTATCGTGGTGTATTTTATCTTTATCAGCTGTTGATATGTTTGTGTTTAACCGGCAGGTTTGGAAGAGTGACGCTGAACACTGGGCACGGCGGTAACACATGCACTTCAAACATCCCCTCCCCATCCCCTTGGTTTTCAAACAAAATTCTTTGTTCGGAAACTTCCATGCACTCTTACTCAGTGAATTGTAACTTTTTCTTGTTGGTTGTGTCTTTATTACATAAGATATGCTATATGAAGAAAAACTCCTGGTATTTTTAAAAGATTTGGTTTCACATTGCAAGATGTTTCAAAACTGTCGGTTCTACTCATTTCAAATTCCAGATTGCAATTCGATGCATTGAGACAGGAATATGACGCCTGGAGGCAAAAAACAAAACAAAACTAAGTACCCCCCCCCCCCAACACCTGCAGTATTGAAACGAGCAGTCAAAAAAACTAATGCACAACCAGGAAATTTGTTACATTTTCATTAAGAAAGCAATGAAGGGAACCACAAAGCAAAGTGTGGCTAGAAATAGGAGCGAGAGGGGCAATTTTTGTGTGCAACTAGAAGCGTGGTGTAGAGCTCTGTGCACATGAGAAGAAGAATTGCCAGGTGTCCTACCAGGTGTCCAGGAACCACATGAACATGCTGATGTGTTCTTAACTCCAATTTTTAAAACATGCCAGTTTAAAGGAATCGCATCCAAGCGCAGGCGTGTATGTTGAACGGCTATAAATCTTATGCAAATGTTGTGCAGTTCCGGAAATTTGATAGGACGTGACACTATTTTACCTTTGATTTGAAGATCTGTAGAGAGGCCCAGTTTCGAATATTTATAGCGAGATGGTAGAACTAAAGAGTGAAACAGGCCTGTAATTATTGTATAAATTTTTAGCTCCCTTCTTGTGAAGAGGAGAAACATTTGCATTTTGCCAAGCAGAGGGAAATTGTTTGGCTGGCACGGACAGATTGAAATATTTAGTTAAAAAAGAAGTAACAGGCCCTACTTCCCTTAGGAGCTTTGCGCTGATTCTATCTCTACCAGAAGCTTTAGAAATGTCAAGACTTAAAAGTGTTTCAAGAACCTCCGATTCAGAATCCACTATAGAGTCGAAAAGAGTGTCAGCGTGGTCAGCATGTTCAGGTAAAGTGGCAGGAGCAGCATCACCTGAACATTGTTGAAGTAAGAAGGAAGTAGAAATTTTAGCTTTAGCTGCCATATCTGAAGCATGTTTACTCTCGTGGAAAAATAGAGGTACTATTGTAAAGTTATTTCTCATCAAAATATTTAACGGAAAGCCACTAGCGTTTATTTTTCCGTGACGAATCATTCAAATTATGACATTATCTATTGTTATAATAATTCTCCGCATCTTTAACTGTTCCTGATAATAATTCCTTATTTGGCAAATGATCCCCTATCATTCAAAGCAAAATTATTCTTTTTGGCCTTGTCATGTTTCCTACTGACCTTTCGTTTAAGGAGACGAAGTCTGACATTAAACCATCGAAGATCCCAGGGTCTTATTTCAACAATTATGTTTGGAATGTAACGAGTAGCAGTCCCTAGAAATAATTTTAACCAAGCATCACAACCACCCTTTATGACACTGTTTTGTATTTCTCACACAAAGGCCTGTTAGCAGGCAGTTACTTGAAACCAATGAGAACAAAGCTTGAAGCAAAGCGAGCAGTCATAAAATATAACTGATGTGTGATTGGTCATTGGTACTAAAAGAATTAAGAACCACTCAGTTTGATTATATCATTGAAACAGCAAGTCATACACATATCAAATATTCCCGTATGAATTGAGAACTGAATATTTGAATGTGTGATAGTGGTATATTTGGTCATGATAAAAGTGATTAGGTTAGACAGTGACTGGTTAAATAGTCCTAAATGACTAACGATCAATTGAGAACCATGCAGTTTAAATATCATTGAAATAACAAGTCACAGCAGTCATGTAACCATTTTCATTTGTGAATATTTGATTTGTTTGAATTGAACCTTGATGCTGAAATTTTTGGTCATTTTAAATATGACCTGGATTAAAATCTGGCAGATCATGTCCAAATTCAGTCAAACATTACCAGATGCATGTTTGTGCTAGAAAGCATAGGTACTTGCTCAATCAGAAAAACATTAAATGTTCACGTTTTGCTGAGCATGATATTCAAAGATCTACAGAGTATTTATAAAATTTTCATAAACATACATTCCTCTGGATCCTCTATTGGCTGCTTCATAAATGGCAAACAAATTGATATGAGAATGTGTAAATTTGAATGGAAAAAATCCAGTATAATCTGGAATGCATCTTCGCAAAAATAAATAAATAAATAAATAAATAAATAAATAAATAAATAAATAAACAAATAAATATATATATATAAATAAATAAATAAATAAATGAATGAATGAATAAATAAATAAATAAATAAATAAATAAATAAATAAATAAATAAATAAATAAATAAATAAATAAATAAATAAATAAATAAATGCCTTAAGACACCAATTTTGTTGATTTTATTTTCTTTCAAATGTCATATTTCTGCAAAAGGCCTGGGTATTTCATGATTTGTTCAGTCTTATCTATGCTTTACGTAAGCCAACAATGCATGTGACCTCTTTTGTCTGGGGCCAATAGCTCTTCAAGTTTTACAATGGCAGTAGCTCTTAAAGTTTTACAGACGATACGTGAGTGGAATTTCTCACAGTTTTAAAGATGTACATACAGTAAGTCTTGAAAGACCACTCCAATATTTATGTGCCTTGAAAGACCACATTTCCGAGGTCTCTGGTTCTATCTCTCCGTAAAGAGAGACCAACTGTTTTCATCAACCATTTTTGGGTCCTCCCAAGGTGTGGTCTCTCAAGACAGGGACCACTGTATATGCCATTTATGCCTCCTACCAAATATTTAAAGAGCAAGCTTCACCTTTTATTTTTGAGTGCCTTCTGGACAGCATCTTCGAATGAAAATTAACACCAGAAAAGGTGTCTTATTTTCCGTACAGTGTACTGGCAAGTTTTTTTTATTGTACTGTGTACTAGGGCAAAACTATTAACTGTACTGGTGTAGCAAGACCCATCCCCCGTTACTCCCCTCATGATAGTTCACGGAAAGGAAATGGCCTACCAAGGCAGAGCAAATTAACAGCTAAATTACTAACTGAGATTAAGTTTGGAATATGCTATCAGAAAATTCATCTTTGAAATCACCAGGCGTAAATATCAATGTGCGTATATGGCTGAAATAAGCTGCACCAAGTGAAGTTTGTTATATGCAGCGGGGCATGGAAATTATGTACGACTAGAAACGCTACAAATATGGAATGATATAATCGTTGAATGTAAAAGAGAAACCAATATATTGGTTGCAATAAAAGGCATGGCAGTCTATCTGGTGCTTTGCTGGTATTTGTCGCTTGACTGTCTCCCTTTCACAACAATATAACCAGCAATATGGTCAGTTTAACTCAAGGTACAGAATAGTCACAGTTCACCATCCATCATCCTTGTTGGGAAGTAAATTAACATAGTCAACTTGCCACATTTTAAGGCTGGTTGCACTAGGCGTATCATGTCACAATGACAAATATAAAGAGTAGTCATGGGAAGCGGCTACTGACTGCAAAATGACAAAGTTGGCCAACATCCTTACGTTGTGCATCTTGGCCAGTAATTTGACCAAACACAAGAAAGCCGCCACTGTGAGCAATACAGGCCGCAAACATGCACTCATCCGTGTCTGCTGTTTCCCACAGAATATCGAAATATAACTTAGCAAAGTTAACCCTTTAAGTGCTGATTTAAGATTGAGTCAACAGCTTTCCTCGGGACACTTTGCGCGCATTGCGCGCAAAGTGTCCTGAGGAAAGCTGTTGACTAAGACTACTTTTTGCTTCAGACAAGGCTTGCTGGTATTTGAATGTAAGGTATCTTCATGAGGAATGTGACTTTTTTAACCAGTATATGTTTAATGGTAATGAGAGAGCAACTTTAGCAGTGATAAGCACTTTAAGGGTTAAACTGGTCTATATAAGTACGAAAGCAGTAGTTGAATCTTAAAACATGAATGCAACATTACAATATGGTACTGACAAATTTTGTATTATAGTTCACTGAAAGGAAATGGCCGCGGCGTACCAAGGAATAAAAAATTAACAGTTAGGTTGCATGCTAATTTTACGTTTGGAATATACAATAAGAAAATACACCTTTGAAATTATCGGCCGAAAATTAAAAAAAAAAATATTTTTGCGAGGGTATCAATAGTGTCGCAGCCAGTCTGAGATTTCAACTGAAATATACAATATCTGCGAATCTCATTCAAATAATTTACGTGCGCGTGGGATGAAAATGGAAAGTAAGTCATTTATAAGTGAGTCAGCTTTGATGACATATGTTCAACTTATCACGAGTTAGTTAAAAAGTCGCATACAGTTTGTTTCCGGTGATATCGTAGCGAATAATAGCCGAAACCAAACTGATAACAGATGAAATGCAATTTGAAAAGCCGCTGCTTCATTTAACATATGGGAAAATACGATTTGAGACCTCCCATCTGCACACAGTCTGTTGACCAAGAGAGTGATTCCGGGCTCTGGAAGTAACGATACGACAGGCTTACATGTCGTTCACGCTGACGACGATGGTACCCTCTGCTTTCATCAACAATTATGGATAATGTGTCGTGGTCAATATCTTAACCTGATCTTGTTTTGTTTGCAAAACATTAAATTTACCATTGTGTGAAAAATCTCAGAATCCTATGCTTGTTGCCCAATAACAACTAGTCTACTGTTGAGACAGAGCGTGCAAGGCGCTAGCGAAGCAAATGCAATCTTTTACCCTGTAGACAGCAACCATCATTATCGAAACTCTTGGCTATCATTACACTTGAATCAATTCTGTTCAATTTCCTTTTTTTCTGAAGGTGACCTATTTCAATCACATTTATCATACTGTTCAATTATAGGGAATCCCATTCCTTTACTAGCTACTACGATACTATTTGCAAAATGGTCAACATTTTTGCGCACCGGATACCCAACTCATATGCTGACGATGGCTTTTCCAGATAATGAATGTATTTCAGCTGCAGTGTTCATGGTTAATTGTCAAAAATAAGCTAATGTTCTGCACAATGCAAATGTATGAAACCTATTTGGACCATTATTTTGCAATTGTGTGTGGCTTTCGAAGATATAGGTTGGTCTAACCCTTTCTGTTCCAAGAATTAACTGAATGATCAGCGTTCTTCGGAGCGCCATGTGCCCAAAGCGCGCTGGGGAAAGCTGTTGACATGGACTATTCTTATAGCCTCTTATTGTAACTGTAAAGCATGCAGGTACCTGAATGAAAGGTGGATTTACAAAGAATATGAATCCGGTATCGATAGGTCAATTCAGAGCATATCGAATTTTGTCGGAATTTGCAACGAAAAAGATCAAAACCTGCTTTATTGTCAGAAATGACAGGAGGACAGGACTTGTCAAAAGATAGTCGTGTTCTCCATTTATTTTACTCAGAGTATCCGTCCGCATTTTGCAACGAGCGAAAACTGCTCACAGGAGAGATAGATTGTGATATACAAAAATTGAAATCGCCAAAAGTTTTCCAAACAAATTCCCATTAAGCTATCTTCGGCTTTTTTCAGTGCTGACCGTATAAGCTTTTTTGAACCACGGAACGGCCCGGTATAGACGGAGCAAACCCTTGCCACGAACCACCCAGCTGAAAATGTGAAACGCACATATGCGCTACACCAAATCCCTTTGTTTGTTTGTTTGTTTTTTTTCGACTCTAGCCATAGAAGCAGTGTTTTTGTAAGCACAGTGAAGTAGACGCGCAGCTTGTGAATCTAGACAGTGTTACCTCTATCATTCCTGGCCTGACTTCAATGAACTCATTTAAGCTGTCTTTTTTTTACTCGAACCTCTTTCTTTCCGGAGCACATGGTGGGCACACGCCTTATACACCTAATACAGCATAATGACTGCAGGGGCATTTGATTTATTGTAATAAGGGTTATGTCCGAGGCCCAAAAGGGTCCATTGATAAGAGCAAACTCGAGGTTGTTGGGGATGATTTAAAGTTGGAAATGAAAACGAGAGCTTCAAGTACATAGATATTCCCAATGTGCCCACAGGGCAACCAAGCAAGGTCCAATAGAAACCTATCACGTTTGTAAAAATCGACAAGCGGCCATCTATTCCAACTGCAATATGCTATTGCTCTTTGCTTCCTTGAGCCTAGTTTGGATAAGTACTCAGACAAGATCTTTTCTTGCAAGACAACAGTGCACAATGTCATAATATTCAACCTTTCCTGATTGCTGGACTCTAATTTAATGGATGTTAAACGTTTCTAAGAAGTTTCTACAAGCCCGCCACAGGTTAATCAATAGTTCAAAGTTCCATATTTCTAATGAGGAAAAAAAAAGACAATTTCAATACTGGAATGCTGTATCATTGATCGAATGCGAGCATTTAGCGGCCCACGACACACATGGCCCTCTCCAAGCAAGTTATGATATCTTTACAGCTAGCATGAATGAGACCAGTGCTGTATATATCATATTTTATGGTTTTCAGATGGACGTTTTTATTAATAACTTTGAGTGCATGATGATGAATTGCTAGTATAAGTTAAATTTGGGATGGACAAACATTAGAAAATCAGATATCAGATATCAGGCATTCGGCTTTCTCTTTAATATCGGATATAGGACTTTAAAATTATCCGATACCGGCATTATCAGAAATACGATTTTAACAAAACAAATCATAAAATAACGAGCATGATAACCTAAGTTAACGGAAACCTGCAATACAATAAATTTCAGAAAAAATAACATCACCTAAGGAATTCCTCACCACTTAATCACAATAGCACTCCTCCTTGATAACTTTAAGAGCAGTATTGACCTCTAGACTGAAATGTCCTGAAGACTAACCGGCATTTGTATGTGAATGTCCTTAAATTACTGAGCTAGTATGTATAGTATCGGGACAACATTTTCACAATATAAAGAAAAGTGTGGAGTCATCAACTTAGGCATATAGTGCCATTATACAGTTTGTACCTTTCATAATCTTCAAGCACCTTTGTTATTCTAATTGTTTTTTATGCCCAACGGTGCATTAACGAACTTGTGAAATGCTATTCCAATTTCCGTGTTGCACCATTGATTAGTTTGAGAAAATAATTTGTGTGATAATGTACTCACCAAGAGACATTACAACATTGGTTTACGGAGTTTAATAAGGGAGTTGCTGGCTAGTATGTACAGCACACACCGGCAATATGAAGCAACCAAACTCGGCAAATATTTGTTTAATTGACCTTTTCTGATGGGAAAATGTCAAAGCTCGGGACTAAAATAATTTCACTGCCAACCGGAACCCCCCACCCTCCCAAATTTTTGGACCAGTTGATGTGTCCACCGTTAGTTTAAAAAACGGTATTGTCAAAATCATTTACTCATTGACAATGCATAAGCCACTACGTAACTGCCTGAAAAAGTTTGTATGTCTGGTTGCTTTTGCTACTACATTTACCTGTGGAAATGAATATTGCCCGACTAGCTAATGCTGACGAATCTCAACTAGAAATCGCAGGAAGTGGGCGCTTCTAAACTTTACCTTGCATTTGAAAATTACAAATATGTACGGTGACAATTACGCACAAGTCTTTAACTAGCAACGCAATAATTGAGTTGGCGACTCGTGCTTGAGACGGCAATCCCTAGAGGGGGAGTGCATATTCTGAACTTCTGCCTGCGTCTGCCCCCAGTTGTGATGTGATGCCCTGCTACTGAAGCCAATATTGCCTCTCTTCAGTAAACATTGGTTAAGATTCAGCACACGAGATGCAGGAATTGTACGGTTCTGTTGAAAAGGACCCAAGGTTCCAGTCTTTGGTTCCACAGAGATTTCCCATCGAGGGTGAGAGATCAAAGACTAGAGCTGCGTGACGGGTGATCAACTCTCTATCTGGTTGTCCTAGTAACATGGACATTCCCCGCTCATAATGGCAAAAGCGCCGGGATGTCAAATATCGTCTGCTTTTCTTGAATCTATCGTGAGTCGAAAATAGTTGTAACGAAAATGGTGGATAAGACCAATCAGGAGAGCATGCCCAAGGTCAAGAACTCCTGTGTCACAGCATGAACCCCTAGTGCCGCTTCTGCGTCTATGAGAGGTGTTGACTCACTCTTATTCTAACCAGAAGAGGCTTAAAGGCTGGTAAAAGTAAATGTATCAATCTTTGTGGAGGAAGACGGGGTTGGCCTTTGTATGAGGTTCTCAGACAGGTAGGCAGATATGTAAATTGATAGAGATGGATCGCTGTGCAATTAAGACTGATTTATTAGAAATGATGTTATTGACAGGGCTGCAAATGACTCTGCAAATTTCCAATGGCTCTGACCAATGTGCTATACAATTAAGAGAAGAGTGAACTTGGTTTAATCTTGACAAAACTGGGAGGACATGCATTACACGTTTGATTGGGATCACACATCACATGGTACGATGCAAATAGACGATTTGGTGTCTTTGACACTTGCCTGAAATAACGCGGATGTAAACTGCAGTTTACCTCCCTATCTGTTCTTACTTTTATTTATTCATTTATTTATTTTGTAAATGAAAAACACCTTGCACAAGAAATGTACATAACACCTATCGCCATAACATGATCCAGGTCAACAGCTTTTCCGGGCGTGGGTTGGGCTCTCAACAACCAATTCACGCAAAGGAAAGATATTGACTTAGTCTCACTCTGACAAAGAAAGAGTTAAATGTCGACAGTCGTCTATTCCATGGCTGTGTTGTCCCTCCACACATCATCACCTTCTCCGTTATCGATCACTCCTAATGGCATTTGCAACAGTAGACAGCAAACTGGTACGCTGTTCGAGTTCTGACTGACTTCGGGAGTTTCTTTATTTCTATAGCTGTCCTACATTTGATTTAACCCGTGTCTTGCTGAAAGGTGTGGTCAACGATTTTTTTCGTAGATTTTCACGCTATGTAGTTGGATGTTTTCTGGCAAGACAAATTATGTTTCAATTGTTTCTTGGTTCTGTAAGTGGTATATCAGACTGCTTCGCGGGGGACGTATTAAGGTCTGATATTGTACCGAATGAAACTGATGTAAATTTGGGTTGTTTTGCCGATTCTTATCATCTCTACCTTTGTCCACACGAGAAAAGTGCTCATTTAGTTTTCAAATTTCACAATTTTTGCAGATTTCAAATCGATAAAGTTAAAGTCTGTGCAATTATTGCAGACTTTTATATTGAAATGTTTAGCCTTTCACGGAAGAAATGAGGAAACCAATCAGAATGTTGTTGTGAATATTCTGCGACCCTCATTACTATATTTTGATATTCCATTACTTATTTCCTGTCTGGATTCTTTGTTCTTGAAGCTCTGTAGACGCACTAAATAGCTTCCCTCATAAACTAAATAGTATTTTGGTTAGAGCAACTGACCAACGTTTAAAAATTTACAATATCAATCTACAGAAATGTAAGTCATTCTGATTGAACCAGATCATTGACAAAATATAATGTTTATTTGTCAACATTTGAGGAGAATTACTTCAAAATTAGAAACGAGCTGTACATACCAGCAAAAATGGCAACTGTATGTAAAAGGTGTGTTGACAAACAATTTCATTATGTATTACATATTCCGGTACATAATACTGATCGATAATGAACGTATGTTAGATATTATTGTATTTGGCTGCATTCATAGCCGTTACGAGGTATTTATCCAAATTGAATAAATGTCATTGGAATCAAAAGATAACAGTAACGCTTGAGTCAAGTTTCACTGAGGTGGTCGACCAGACAGCAAAATGACAAAACAACCAACATACTTTTTTTTACGCTGGTTTCGATCAGACACGACCTAGAATTCTACTCCAGATCACTACACGGTGAATTGCCTTGTAATTACGATATGTGCACTATACTAAAGGTGTTACAGAGACTTGGAAAAATATTGACACTATTTCCTGTTGTCACTTCGTCGGTGTGTGAAAATGTGTGGAGGCCCAATAATCATCAAGAGACGATTGCTACTCATGGTATAACGCACACGGTTTGTTACAGTATCCATCGTGTGTCATCACACACACACACACACACACACACACACACACACACACACACACACACACACACACACACAATCACTCATATATATGCATATATAAGTATATATATTATACAAGTGTATTTATAAGTATAATGTTCAAGTTTATCGTGCTATTTTGACAACGATGTGTCATATGTGCTACATGACAAAAATATTTTGTTACATGTAAACATACTTTGATGTGGAGCTGTGGCTAGAAGCCTAAGCAGCCCGGTCATACAAACATTTAAGATGACAAGTTTCTGGGGATTATGAGGGAAGCGCCAATAAATTTACTTTGATATACTTAATGGTTAGAGTACGAAACACATAATGTAAAGACTGTTATTATTATCATCATCATCATTATCATTATCATTACTATAATTGTTCGATGACGTCGACGATGATGACAATAACCATTATTTTGAAACCATGAGCGTGGAAAGAAACCAATTGGAATCAAAGAAATCAGAAACATTTAACGTTAAAAATCATCAACTTGATGTTGGTATTGAACCTATCACACATTGATCTTGATCTGAGAAATATCATTTTATGACCTGACAAATCTTACTGTTTACTCGCTACAAACTGAAACCAACTCCATCATAAAATCTTTGTCCTTTGTTGGAGTCTTTTTGTAGGATCAATGTTTCTCTGTATTTTTTTTTCGATGACTGTGACAATAAATATTGTAATGTTGCTTCTTGTTGAAAGTCACTCAACTTGCTGACATGATAATCGGAACATTTCATTTAGTGACAACTGCATGGTAGCTAACACCCTTACTTCTCATTTAAGCTTCCCCGGCGGTCAAAGGGTAATTATTCACTGTTTTCATCCCTTTTCGTCTTTTCATTGACACATTAGAGTAAAAAACTTGACTTCATGTATGGGATGTTTGTTTCGGACATAGATTATGACTGTGCTGTGTTGTGTTGTGTTGTGTTGTGTTGTGGTGATAAACGACCTTGACATTTAAACACATTTATGTTTTGCTTCGCAAGCATGAAAGGTCAGGTTTATTTGGCACGTGCACACCAAGAAAACAAAAGCTAAATATTTCTATATTTGATATTACTGTAATTAAGACGACCTGTCACTAGACGGAAACATAATTTCATGCATCTTGATTTAATCTCTTTACAGCAGTGCTTGTGTGATAAACCTCACCGACAAGCCTGCCAATTAGTTCTGTATGCCCGAAAGAATACTGATTTTTAACCTTCACGTACGCTCGTATGTTCAAAACGTTTTACTCCATTTTAAACGGATCAGGTTTCTAGACATATTTTGTATGTAAAGTGTATCCCACCATGAGAAGGTTATTTGCTTAATAAGATAAATTCTGTTCATTTGCTATGAGTATTGAGACAGGCATTTTGGTTTGCGCATGAACCACCAAAAAGAAATAGGGACCTCCCCTTATGAATGGCAGATGAGGGAAGCTTTGTCTGATAAACTCTTTGTGTTCGCCAATGTCTCGTACATTAAAACGTAATACTGTACTTAAAATAACCTTCCATTATTCACCCCTGACTGATAAGAACCGTAAAGGTTATATACGGAGAACAAAACAAATGTGCTACAAACGATTTTATATGCAGTTATTATGTAGACTTCACCGGAAGTAACACAACACAGCATAACACATATACACATATATATTCGCGGTGAACCGTTAACAATCGCTGAGGGAGTGCTCTCTACTGTTAACTCTCTGAAATTCACATCACTGAATTACTGCTCGCGAGAAAATAAAGCAAGTCATGCAGGGAACAACTTTTGGTGTTGTCTTCTTTCTTTTACTTGTCGCAACAACAAATTCTATGTCGGGTTTTGTTCTAGGAAGTCTTGTTTTTCAGTAAACGATTTTGATAAATCTTGGGGCAAGGAAAGACGCGATATGGTTGTTCACTCATGCCACTGAAGTTGATAAATTGTCCATAATAAAGACCACACTGTGCTAATTCTACTTACAGACGCTTGATGTGTGCTTCGCAATATTGACGACGCAACCAATGAAATCGACAATCGAAATAAAGCCATCAGTGATTTCTAAAGCTCATAAGTCTCTTTCGTGCTTGGCACTAGGTCTTACAAGCTAATAATCCATAGGTATATGTCAGTTTGAGCAAGTGTTGTAGAATATTTGCAAAAACGTCAAGTATCTAGTGTCAGGAGTCCGGTAATGCCTGCATGATATTTATTCTGAAGCCATGAGCATTACTACTTCTGGCTGTCCACTGACTGCGTCAACAAGGGTAGCGACAGCATACTAGATATATACTTATATGAAACACGAATTCAGATTCTAGCTATTGGTATTAAAAAGACAATATATGACTCACGCTGCTCTTGCTTTTATTTAATGTTTCTTTTACGTGTAACGACGGGCAGGAATGATACATGATTGTTCGTGAAGTTCCCCCCTCTCTCTCTCTCTACTCTCTCTCTCTCTCTCTCTCTCTCTTACTATATATATATATATATATATATACATATATATATATATATATATATATATATATATATATATATATATATATATATATATATATATATATATATATATATATATATGTGACGCTTCTATAAAATATATTCAAATTATTTATTAATTGAAATATCAGCTCTTGCAGCCTTTTTGTTCGACATGAACATCGAGGCAGCAGGTGCCACACATGGAGTCAGCCTGGCAGCGCATCAGAACAACAGAAAGGTATGTTATTCAAGAATAGGGACCAACAGTCACCATCATCATCAGTGCAGGCACAGATATATTTTAACCGAGAAGATTGCCACGGACGGGGCACAATAGTTGAATAGATAGGTCACTTAAACAATAAGAGACTTGAAAGGGATCAAATCCAGTGCCCTAGGAACCTGGTTATGAAAAAAAAATCACTGCGGACCATTTGCGCTGTCCTTGTTAACTTTCGGATTAATAGCCCTAAATACTGCCCGTCCCTCACAGCCTCAGCCGCTGCATCAACATGACATTAATTAAGTCTGTAATGAAGCCGGCTTAATGGAAAGTGAGCAACAAGATAGGGTCAACAAACTCCCCCAACCTCCAAGCAATATGACCTCATTATGAGATCTAGTGGCTCATACATTGTGATTTCCCCGTAAAGAATCATGTTAACGAGCTGCTGGACCATGCAATTCGAGTTAAAGAACAATTTGTCATCGTAAGTTACGACAATCTAGTGGAGATGGACTTAAGTGGGAGCTTATGTACAGACTGCAAGACAACTGTTTTGTCAATTTAAGCACAATATAGAATTTGAAAAATAGGACTGTCTCTGATCTATATATCCCCATTTTTCCATATATCACTCACAACACAGACGCATATATCATAGTAACAGATAAAACCTATTGTGTGTCAGACGATGTTTGCGTGGTCAATTAACAAAATACAGGGAATTTGTGTTTTTTGTGGATTTCTCAAAATAAATTTTTAATGGTTTAAAATGAATTTTATGTTCGGATATTTCATTTAAATAATTCCTCTGTGCTTTTAAATGTTCGATTTCAATAAAAAACTGGAATTGTGAAAAAAGTAGATATCAGTCTTTCTTCTTGCTTGCTTGTGCAGGTATTATAGTTCTTGTTTTTATGACTCTTTCGTGCAGTACTGCAATTTAATTAGACGACCAAAGGACTGGATGATATCAGAAGCAATGAATTAGTCTCCCTAGGATGTACAGGCTATTATGATATACATTTCTAATTCAGTGATTTCGCGTGTCTGTGACTTACATAATCTAATACACAGTCTATTATTATTGCCCTAGCCACATGCGTTTGCCTAGAAACTACACGAGACAACAGGAACTGAGAGGCCGTGTGTTGTATAATGCTTACGGGAAACCCAGGCCCAGGTAAAGCATTACCAGAACAAAAACATAGAGACCGAATCCTGGCAACACGTAGATGACTGAGCCAACCAGATGGAGACTATGGTAGCTCATGGAGGCAACAATCGATGAACTCTTCCAATTGCATGATTAGATGATCCATAAGTATATTGACTAAGTATTATACATAGGAGTGAACCAGCAGTGACATTCAACTCCCTTAGATTGTTGTCTGTAAGACAGTAAATGTAATCTTGCCTCAGTTTATACACGAGAAGAGATGTTCTCACTGATGTCAACGTTAGATTTTTTGGGCATCACACCAACACAAAGAGAATGTTGTGGGTATTAACACTGCGCATTTATACAACTAGCTCTAAACCTGATGACATTTACCCTTATTTTGCTAAACATCCGGGTAATACGTCTGCCCTTTTCTGTGTGTCTTCATAAGCAGTGCCGCAGTAGGTATCACAGTACTGCCAGTTCCCTACGGACCATAGATGTCGTCGCCGGTAGGGTAACAATCACGTAAAAATCGCGCTGGCTCCAGCCCGCCGCGAAAAGTTAACCCCCTGTGTACGTGTAACAGAACGCATTTTCTTATAATTTCAGTTGAAACAGTGTAGTTTTAGAATTGCATGAATACAATTGGAGCCAAAAGCGGAGATAAATGTTTCGTTGAATATACCTGATTTTTATACCATACACACGTCGAGATTTACATCTGATATTTAGTTGCTGAATCTCTGTCTATTCACAGCTAGAACAAACGTACGTGGAATTAGACTTTCCTCTGCTGTTCAATAGAAATAGCATGAAAAATAGTCATTGAAGCGATGATAACGTTATGCTTATTAAGACAAGAATGTTTTCTTTATGACGACCTAAAGTGACCATGTATTATCAGCAGAGAGGTTCCAGTAAATTGCGTGGGACATAGTGTCACCATGAAGCTTATACGACCAGAAGACTTATGATTTCTGCAATGCTGTAACACGGAACGACGGGAGAAAATACCTTATGGTCAATTAATTGAATTTTAGTTGATGATTGGATTAGCCAAAACAGATAATTACAAATTATGCATATTCACTGTTTCTGTGTGACCACTGGCTTCCCACTAGGCAATCGCCATTACAAACAGTACTTATGCCATCGCTGAGGAGCTGTCATATCTGGGAGCCAACAATGATCCAGTTCATTTAGCTTCTGGCTCTGCAGGTGAACATCTTTCGCCAATTATTATATATTTGGTGACAAAACCGTGGTTGTTCTGACATTCGATTTTCACAGATGTGCTAAATTAATTAAACCAGTCAGCAAATTTAAGAATTCACTTGCCTGTGTCTCATGAGAAATTTATGGTGGTCCTAAGCTGGTTCAGTTCTGTGTGGCGCTGCGTGGTATGTACCGCAAATCAAATGACAGGCCGTTAGTAATAGGCGAGAGTTGGGTATCGGCCACTTACCCTTCCCTTTCACGGCTACACCTCGGCGTCCGCGCCACGTATATCAACACAATGCCATCCTTTGGGCTTCAATCACTTCATAAACACAATAAATTCATTATTCGTGTACACGTAGAAGTCCTTAATCGGAGAAACACACAAGGGTTGTATCAAATCATTGTCTCGCCTTCTATCTTTCTCTCGTGCTGTTGTTATACGTTAGTTTGGCGATCGATGAGCGATATTGCATTCATTATAGCGTTGAGCTCATTGCAGGAGTTTAAACGCCACGATGCAAGCTGTCTACATTTACAGGAATCTCTAGTTGCATGAAAAAGTGTTAAACTGCACTTAGATTTATTCCTCTGAAAAGGACCAAAAACTTTACCACCATGGGAAAATGATTACGTTGTTTTATGCAACATGATCACGATATTAATGAAAATGTGCGCTAATATGACCATACTTATGCACGTGCTGTCAGAGAATGAACAGCAAGGTTTTTTTTTTAGCAATCCCACCTCTAAATATTCCAGGTCGATCATGTTCACTAATTCATTCTTCTTAGATATTTACAATCAAGAGGAATTTATTGACGTCCCTTGGTACTTCTTATTTCTCCTTGACTCGACATATTCGATCAGTACCTACAGACAACACGAGCAGTTGAGATCGGACAATAACTGGAAACAATGTATTGTCATTAACCACGTGCGAACATCCGATACGTTTTCCCCGATGAAATTGACTAAAGCTTTGTGACAAAATAAACGACACTTTTCTTTCAAATACAGCTGTATCTAACAGTGACGTACCAATCAGAGATTATAAATCCCAGGACAGCACGCTTGTGCGTGAGAGTCTTATAAACAATCTGCTGCAAAATTGCACGCCCTGCATGTAATTTGCCTAGGGAGACTTTCTGCTGACGAGAAGAAAGCCACTGGTAGACACGAAATCCATGTTTTAGGGCGTAAACGCGTGGACAAACTGCACATGTTATGCATTGGCTCCTCAGCTCGATACCGAAAGCTTCAATCACTTTCATCCTGAAAATAGTTTGTATCCAAAAAGTTCAATTGTTAATGGTAACTTGTCAACTAATACTTCAATTTATTCCAAGGACTTACCTTAATGTCTGGATGGATGATCACACTCGCGGGTGGACTGACGAAAAGAGTTAGGGTTAAAATTGTCGTATATTGCGGCAGGTGGTCTTTATGTACAGGTAAATTTAACTCAAGTACAGTAAGTTATCCTGCGCGATGACAGATCGAATTGTGGCATACCATGCGTCTTTTCAATGGACTCCGTCACTTCGAACGCCAATAATATCCCGCCTCAAAATAATGACCCGCAGGGCCAATATAACGAGAATGCCACAGTGACCCAAATAATAAACATCAAAATTTCAAATTAATTGACACGTCCACCCACAAATCATAGCTTGATACATTCCCAGAGCCAATACACAACCTACATGATGGCCACTGCTCTCAGAAATCGTTAATTTACGACTGATATATGGAAGAATACAATTAGACTGCTCTAGGAATTGTTTGTTTAAACAAGTCATCCAGGGAATAGAAGGTAGGCCTACAGAAATTAAAATAAGTAATCAAACATTATCAGTTGTACTCGCAAAGCAGAGTTCGTTACAAACGAAGAATGTCACCCTATCGCAAACCATGTGCCTCCATGTGCCACTCGTATTCAAGTTCCTAAGGAGGTAAGGTCGACCTGTTCTATCCTCCGCCCTTACCAGATTACTCTTTGTGACTGACTCAACATTTGTTTCCTTTTATGTGTTCTAAACCGCGCTACAGGTGCTGTGGAAAGATGTTGACTATAGATAAGTAGACTTGTTCAGCTCACGACTTTTTCTTTCACTGGAAGCTCATAATAAAAAAGATAAAGTACCGGTAGATAACATATAAATAATTACCATCGTTGTCTAACTGTTTGTGCGAGGAAGTGTAAGATTTCGGCTTTATTGATCCATACCACCTGGACTTCGTTCTTACTTTTTAAAAGATTAACTTAGTCATGTGCATTACAGGCGCCATGGCGGCTGTGTGATTCACTGAAGACACAGATGATGTCTTCTTGTTTATTAAACATTTTTCCACAATTAGGACACTGTCTTCAACAATCATGAGACACCGCATCGGATGCAATATTCCTTATCCATGCTTGTTTTGTCTGACAGTTTGATACATACATACACGCATACATACATACATACATATATACATACATACATACATACATACGCACATACATACATGCATACATATATATATATATAAAAACATGGCGAGGCAGGACGGAAAGCTTATAGTATCGTAACCAGGAAGGGAGCTATTTATTTCCAAAAAAACGTATGACCTAATTACGGGTCAAACCATGACTGGGAATGCTTAGTTGCGATAGCAATTTAGCTGATAGCTGATTGGATCATACCAACAAACTGTTCACAGAAGTGCGCATTCTGCCCTGACCTCATTTACCTTCATAGTGATATTAGCAAAATAAAAAAAAAAAATAAAAAAAATCATTGGCCCGTAGAAGAAAAGACAGCACATTTCCAACATGAACATTTTCTTCAGTACATTTGTATGCTGCTCTATTTCAGCTCATCGCCATGTCAAAGAATTTTCTGGGAATCTACGCTGAAACACTTACGTCACACTTGATTTATAGCCATGACTTTTTAAATATGTATCACATGTTCCTGTCATGTTAATACCCTAATGGTAACAATTTAAGCATTTATGGAAAAATTATTTATGGAGCCAACGAAGGACAAAGTGATTGCTTTTAGCTTTGTTTACTTCTTTGGTCATGTTGCTCCAAGCACATTCATGGCCACCTGACATGAATCACCAATATTGCCTGTCACAAGGAAGCTAACACATTCGCAAATATGGTCCTTCAAGCATGGAGAACAAATGGCATAATTAATAGTCGTCTCTTTTGTCAAGCACTCCGGGCAGTAAGAATGTAGTTTTGTTGATTGGAAATGCACGGAGTTGTTATGGATTGTTTCTACTGAAAACACTCCTGCTGCTGTATTTCGTGATTTGAGAAGGGATACCACCGATGAATCTTATTGTGGACTGAAAAGGAATACATTTTTTGTCTGTATATCATCACCTTTAAACATGTATGCTGTCATCTGGATACCACGATGTACGGACATCATCACGCATTCGTGCTATCAAACATCAGTCTGTATTGTTGTTGGGGACAGAAAAACAGTTGCGCCGACCTCTCGAAAGACTTATTGCAACTGCTGTACCATTATCTTAGCCGCTTGGATACTGAAACAGAATGCGTTTGTGCTGTGCTATTCCTGGGATTTTTGATAAAAGAATATTAAAGATCTATTTATACTGAATGCCACCAATGCATGCATGGGCAGGGATCACTCTGGCTATTGGCCAATTAACCAAATACGATTGTTTTATGCGGCCAAATGTATTTGTAAAAAAAAAAATATAGACCCATATCTTTTACATGGATTGCAAAGCAGGCCAAGCCTATATTAATCACTCTCCATGACACAGTTGTTGGCATATACTTTCCTACTAACATGTTTGTATATGTAAGTTTTATTTCCCAATGGGGCTATTTGAAGACATGTTCATACACACTCACACACACACACATATATATATTCTGCAACGATAACAATATTTTGCTTCGCCATTATTGTCAATGTTTGCCAGAATTCCTCAATTTTCTCATTTGCTTTACTGAAACCTGAAACGAGGTCTTCAGACATTTCATGTTTATAAATGATACCAATCTTTTTCCATAAGATGCTTTTGCCCCGTTATAACCACTTGAAATGAATGCTTCTATCCCGCGACAGCTCCAAATATGATGCAATATGTCATGCTTCAAACAATCCACCACACACGTGAATTGTTTATGTAGAACTGTGAGCAATTTGATACTTTCAATAACTGATAAAACATTGCAGTCTACGGGATTGCAATTTGGTATCATTTGTTAGTGGTAGTATTTTAAAATATCACCATGGCACTACATAGGCAAGAAGTTAAAAGAACTATCCTCCATAAATACCACAACTACTATTTGTGAATTTGTATAAAGTTATCTCAGATATTTAAGCTATTTAAATTACGGGGTGTTAAAGTTCATTGTGCGCAGTGGGATTGTAGTTATGCTTACTTTTGGCCAATATTATGAAGAAGAGTATCATTAATGCAGCTGCATGATAATAGGAGCTTTTAGTTGTAGGCCGGCCTATCAAATGAATAAATACACGTCTTTTTCACTGTGGATGTACCTGTAGATTTTCTGTATACGACATCAATATTATATGAGTCTAACTATTATACAGTTGAGGCAATTTAAGGTGTGTTACTCTAGTTTGACCAGTATTGCCATTGCTCTCGTAATTACGCCGCTGTGTCACACAGATGTGGAGTCTTGATAACTGATTCAGTTTCAGTCCGACCAAAATCTAGAATATGACACCATTTCATTAATCATTCAGCAAAGTGCTCGCCGTTTGGGTGGAAGGCAAAATTCCCCGTTTATACTAAGTGATTATTCACTAAGCTACCATGATGAAAAGATTATCAGATGGGTGCATGCAAATTTTATATAAACAGAGCATTGATGGAAAAATGACCAACTTTGGAACATTTGGTGCGCAGCTGACAAGTGAAACAAAACAAGGGAGTTAGGAAACATTGGTCGTTATGGAAATATAAGACATCAGTTTTCCTAAATATTATGTCTAGAAAAACACCTTTTTCATAACTGGAATACAACCTTCTTCTTTCAGGAGGCTATCATAAAAAGACAGCTTGATACCATCCAAATCACACAAAACGTAATAATAATAATAATAATAATAATAATAATAATAATAATAATAATAATAATAATAATAATAATAATAATAATAATAATAATAATAATAATAATAATAATAATAATAATAATAATAATAATAATAATAATAATAATAATAATAACCTCCCTTACACTAATGTGAATGCGGCGATGGCATATTTTCAAAAATACTATCAGATTTCTTGGAAAAATGTAAACAATTAAATGGATTTATCACGGAAAAAATTTGTTCTTTGAAGTAAAATAGTACATGTGCAGTACACGTATGCATGTTTGCATGCATACGTACATATGAACACACATGCATGATCCTGAAACATTTTCACAACTGCATTTTGTATGACTTAATCAATTTAAAATCTAGTGTATGGAAGATTTCCTTCTTATGATGAGAGCTTTATTCTTCGAGCTGTTTAATAAATAACAAGAGCATTACCGTGGAACAAAGCAAATGGCAAAAGCACCGCCCTTTCGATTTTGTCTCCAGTTGAACGGTTGCCAAGTGGCTGCACAAAGGCTGATTCGTCAATATAGTAGGTTGTCGATATGATATCCTGTATCTCCGGGCGAATTGTCATATCCTAAGTTCTGCCCCTTGATGTCTGTGGAGGTAACCATTAAAACGCTTGAAATCGTTTTGTGAGCAATTAAAGGTTTTAAGTCGCGCTTCCCTCACCGAACTTTAGTTCAAATCACGAAGGCTTCACTTTTTTAATGCAATAACATGTGACTTTTGCCTGGCGCTTGGTTCGGATATGAATGGCACCAGAGCCATTTGACCCACAGTCTGGATGTCCATTTATATTGCAGTATTGTATGTATGGTGAAAAAAGTGAACGTACACATTTGTATTTGCGTATTTGTGTCAAGAACCACTTCCTAGTAGTCATCCCCCTATTCCGCAGTCCAAACTCTTTACACTCCATAAGCTAACCTGTCACTGTCCATCCTATATAAATATGGAAGTACTATTGTCCATATTGCACACGTTCTTCTGTAGAAAGACTTATGAAAGAAGAATACCTGTCAAACAAAACATAATTACTAAAGTTGTATAGTACAGGTTCAGATAAGAACAATTTGACTTACCCCTGAACCGGTATGTACCCTTTCTAGCTGGATAGCTTATCCTAGTTAAACCACCTGCCAGTGTATAACTGAAGTAGAAACAAATTGGGCGTTATATTCAGTCCCAGTGATTGTAAAATAAACAGTTGCAGCAACACCACCTGTACAAACCAAAGGAAATCCTAACAAATACTGCCACAATGGACATCCTGCACCAGAAATGTAAAACAAACTCCATTATGACACCTACTCATCACTTTGAAAGTCTCCAAACAATTAAGCTCTATTTCACTGCCAACCCTGAGTCAATGTTTCAACGTAATGTGTCGGGTTTGTGACATTTGAGAAAATACTGTCAATTTTTGAGTAATATTTAATACTGAGTAAATGTGCATTAAGGCATGTCAGAAAAGAATGAACGTCATTAGCATTGATGTCAAAAAATGTTATCAAAACAATTTTTCTAAACACGATTCTAAGTACAATTAGACAAACTTGTAACTGTCGTAGGCCGCTGCTTGTTACAGAGAGCCTGACAGAAAACATGTAAGCCTAAAATGTCTAAAAGTGAATATTAAAACAGAATTATGCAAAAAGATAAAGTTATGTAGCCAAACAGGCAAGTCTAAAAACTGTAAAATTATTGTAGCCAAACTTTCTGATAATCTTAGGATATTAACAGTATAATTTGTAGGGCAAGTCAGAAAAGAATGAAAGTCATCAGTATTTAAGTCAAGAGAATGCAATCAAAATATAATATTTCTCAACCAGGTATCAAGTACAATAAGGCCAGCTTGTAACTGTCGTAGGCCACTGCTCGCTACCGATAGCCTCTGGGGTTTAACCTAACAGAAAACAAGCTATCCTAAAATGTCTAAAAGGTGAACATTAAAACAAAATGACGTCAAAAGATAAAATTAAGGAGCAAAACAGGCAAGTCTAAAATCTCTTAACTTATTAAAGCGAAACTTTCTAACCATCTCTGGATATTTACAGCAAAATTGGTAAAAAATATTTGATCCATAGTACATCTTTGAATCCTCTTGACTCAAGTTTATTGTAACAAAATTGGTTCAAATTGGATGGGGAGTCCTGAAATTTAGAACAAATACGACCAAATCTCAAAATCTGTGACACGAAACGTATTACATCCAATAGTTTCCGAAATATTACTGTCCGTGAAAGGATAGTTAACTACTTCAAAGTTGAACTCATCTATTTTGTGATAGACTTTAATATAAAACCTGTCACTAGTGACCTGAATATCCAAGTCCAGAAACACATCTCTGAAACCATCTGAATTGTTACCCTCCAAAGGGATATCTTTCGGGTAAATTTCTTGTACATTTACACAAGTAATGTCATCAATATATCTTGCGTTGTTTGGTAATTTTGTAGCCATTTGAGAGCCCTTTTTCATCAATTTATCCATATACTTAAATTCAAGCCAGGTTAAATGTAAATCTGC
The DNA here is from genome assembly GCA_964020975.1 of Hermodice carunculata. Classification (NCBI taxonomy): domain Eukaryota; kingdom Metazoa; phylum Annelida; class Polychaeta; order Eunicida; family Amphinomidae; genus Hermodice; species Hermodice carunculata. The sequence goes on along the minus strand of OZ026630.1, from coordinate 50,950,279 downwards.
AAGTAACGGGGAGCAGTTGCTACCCATTGGAATATCTTTTTATTGTTGAGCACAAAAGTTGGGGTGAGGGAGGGGTGATAATTGCCCTGCATGTTAAGGCGTATGCGTGGCAGCGTGAAAAGGTACAGCTTACAGTCTTATAAGATTGATATACTAATTCTTGCGGGAAATATTCCTAACTGAATATACAGCATTATCATGAGATGATGTAATCTGAATCTGTATGTTGTTTGTGTTTCCGTGCGTTTCAGCTTTCTTCTTGAAACATTAATTTTGATATATTGAACAGATAATATATGCACAGATATCCAGTTACAGTAAATTACCTTTGAGTCTCGTGGATATAAAACATAGCATAGGCAGATGGAACACAATATGTATGAAAAAAGTATTTATCTTGCAGTTTTCATTTTAATGAAAGGTGACATGTAATAGCAATGCTTTGGTAATTAACGCCCCGAACTTACAAGAAGAGCCGTTCGAGAGGTTCAGCTTTCCAAGCGTCGTCTTTTCAATTATATATTGACCAACTTATACTTTAGTGGTTGCACATCAGCATTCAGTGCAGTCACGAGTTAAGGTGTTCTTCGATGAGAAGAATTTGCCTCATTAAAAGGTCACAAAAAGTAGTCCGTGCAGACACTTTTAACTATTTCATTCCCGTGCTTCAAGGTCAAAATATGGTCAAACGTTTCCAAACGCACATTGGTTGTGTCAGTTGCCAACGCAAATCCAGCCAAATAAAGTACAATGAAAATAGAAAGAAGAAAATACTGTAGATACCCAGAAGATGTTACATAGTCAATCAATAATTTCTTGGTTACCATAGGCCAGGATCCATCCATGTGAAAAAATGTATATGTAACGTCGCGGATGTTTTCAGGGCATAGATAGATAGACAGACAGAAAGACACACAAACAGATGGGTAGACAGATAGAATAGACATATAGGTGGCTGGGTGGGTGGATGGATGGATGCATGCCTAGATGGACAGATAGATAGACACAGACAGACACACAGACAGACAGACAGACAGACAGACAGACAGACAGACAGACAGAAAGATAGATAGACACAGAGACAGACACACAGACAGATAGACAGACAGATAGACAGACAGAGAGACAGATAGACAGACAGATAGATAGATAGATAGATAGATAGATAGATAGATAGATAGATAGATAGATAGATAGATAGATAGATAGATAGATAGATAGATAGATAGATAGATTGTGTTCTTCCATTCAACGAGGGTGTGTTCCCAACTAAAATTGATGTGTATAATCACAGCGTGAAAATTAAGGCACATATAAAATCGATATCTAAATATTTGCATGACAAATTCCATGTTTGTGAGAAAAAAATGGGGAAGAGATTGATTTTTGTGAGCAAATGTCATTCCACCCCAGTATAGCAAACAGGAAAACGATAGCCTACTTGTTCGTCAAATATTGGTGGTATTTTAATGGTATTTGGTTCTAAAAGCTTCAATTACGGGCTGAAATCAAACAATACAAGCAAATAATTAAGCATGGATGCTGTTCATTTTTCTGAAATTGAGCACCCTCATATTTGCTTTTCGCGAGTTAATTCTTGATGCAATCAGTCATAAAACATGATGCCCATTCAGCGTTAAGAGTATTGATTCCGGAGACACTGTGCAACGGTAACGATGTCTCGGTAAGTAAAATTCAATGCATAAATGTTAAAAAAGTCATCCTTGATTACGTTTTGTTTTGAAAATATTTCTAGCACGCTCGTGTGGGCTTTCACCTTTGGACAATTGCCGTCACCGAGTGCATGTGTACCAATTAAACTGCTTAACTGCATAATACAGACACAGTGGACACTAATTTGCGTGTAAAGAAGGGTAGACTTTAAACTTTTGGTTAAAGTGAAGGGAAAAGACTTTCTAATATCAGAAGCATTGGCTCTGGTACATGAGACCCAAATCTGAAGATTTATACTCTCATGTGTGCGAAAGAATAAAATATGCATGTTTCCTGTGCACATGATACATGCTCAAAAGTACCGTCACTACATTTATAATAAGAAGGGAAGAGACTCTTCCATACACCTAACGTACATTGTCAGAAGAACATTGCAGTTACACTTCAGTTGAATATGTATGTATTTATGTATGTATGTATGTATGTATGTATATGTATGCAAATAAATACATCGCATAGATGGGTGATGTCGCGCACTATGTTAGCGATGGTGTTATGGTGTTTACAAGGCAGAGTTGAAACATTTTGGACCCAATGATTCCCACTTCCCTTGCATATAGATGGCAGGTCATTCTGGTACACAGTAACGCAACGACAAAACCTGCAAATGATGGCATGCTGCAATCTCGTGGCGCCATCTGCAAGAACACTGATGCGCATGTCAAGCAACACAACCAATTGAGCCATGAAACAGATAGACTTCTAACACTTTGTCACCCTTCAAACTCAATAAAATAAAATAATATTAATTGAAGCCACCAGCTGATAACAGACTAAGATTATTTACCACCGGGAGAGCACATACATTACAACTGTGCCTAAGGAGAAGGAAGGGTGGAACATTTTATTCGGCAATATTCTTGTGAAGCAATTGAACACATATAAGCAATGGAAACACCCGAACTGGAGGAAGCCTAAAATAATGACGCGTTAGAAGTAGAAGATCAACCACCTGAAGCGTTCAAACACTCAAGGGTGAATGCTCCTTCCCACATATTGATGGTGTCTTCAGAAGTAGTATTGCCCAATAATTCACCAAACCCAGGATGATACCCCAAGATTCTTGATAGAAAACATTTAGATTTTGTACAATGTCATGAAATCCTGTGTTTCGTTACAAATCCAAGAGTATTGTGCACAAAACAATGCGTTCACGCAACCCCCTCCCCCCGGGTTTTGTGTAAAATGCAAATGACTGAGTAAATCACACATCTTCATACTTGTTCCAAAACCCTGGGTTATGTGAGTCATTACCTCCATCAACTCTGGACAAATCTCAGGGTTTTCAGTGAAAAACCCTTGACGTCACATAACCTTTGAATTCGTAAGTTGAGGAGCAAATTGCAGGGTTTTGTGAAGACCCAAATAGCACACACGGCCTTCATACTACCAGCTGTGTCACAAAACCTTTGGTTTTGTTCACAAACCCGTGGGTGTTTTAACAAAACCCATGAATTTACAGAACCCTGGCACTTGCTACAAAGCTCTGGGTTTTTTGTCACATGGAACCCAGGGTTTTGAAACAAGTTCAAGTCATTGGCCAGGATCTGAACAGGGAATGAAACTCTATGTTCGGTTGTTGTATACATATTCACAGCGTTAGGAGTATGACATTTACGAAACTCTGGGTTTTGAAACGTCACAACAACTAGGGTTTGTGACGTCTCAAAATCCCGGGTTTTTCTGCAAAACCATGGGATTTGTGAAGACCCAATCGGCACATGGGGTCTTAAGACTAACAGATGTGACACAATACCCTGAATTTTGCTACAAACTATGAGGTTTGTCATACAAAACATGGAACAACTTCAAGACAGTGACGAGGATATGCACAGGGAATGAAATGGTATATCTGATAGGTTGCAGTAGACACATTTACAGTGTTTCGATATGTGCCGTGAAATTTACAGTACGTAACACTGCGTCACAAAACCAAGCGTTTTGCGAATTATTGAACATTGCAAGCATAAAACCCAGGGTTTTGTCACAAAAACTTGGGTTATGTTGATAAATTAAATAACAAATGCATGATGGACTTCTTAATGGAAAGTGTTTTGTAAAATTCTAAATAACAAAGCCAAACCCCGGGTTTTGTAACAAAACCCTGCATTTTGTAGTTTTGTTTCTCGCACTGACATACATCATTCACTGGCACACTGTGCCCGCACACGTTTCACATTGGTTCTTTGAAATTGTCAAGAAAATCAATGGCTGCATGGCTTCGTTGTTGTGTACTTTCAATATTTTTTGACGACACTGGCTTACACAGACTGTGTTTGGCATTGTGTCACTTTTTCCATTTGGATATATGCCTTTTTCCTTCATTTTTGTGAATTAAAAATCAGAAAGTTTAGACTGAAAAATTAAGTCAGAAAATCGAACTTAAAAGTAGCAACATTAAACTTAATTTTCGAAAAGCTGACAATATATCTCTCCACCACAGAAATAAAGACGGACACAGATTATGTTATACACCTTTTTTTACGAGCATGTCGACAATGGCGCAATACATTAGACACCTCCGGAGTGACTCACGGCTATTTTGGGTCCCTCAATATGCAATCTTATGAATAGGTTTTCTCTTTCACAATATTACAATTATCGATTTTGATTAATACAATCAAGAATATACCTTTGATGTGCACCTATAATGCATACTTGTCGTGAAAACAATATGCGTGATATTTAATGGACCCAAGAGATGAATTCCTTGTGATTGAAAATGAATAATTTTTAATACATTTCTACAAATGACTCCATTTTCCAACAAAGATAATGATTCACTTCTTCAACAAAGCGGAGTAGAAATCAATTTATCAGTGCTTTGTCTCCAAATACGACAAATGTATTTTTGGTGTGAATTTTTTTTTATTGCTACCACCTTTCAGAAACGCATATTTAGGCCCTATACATCGACAGCATGCTAGATGCCTATTGGGTGGTTATGGAAATAAATAATATATATAATTAATTTAGAAAATGCCGAAGCCAGAGACAAGTACTCAGTCATCTGGGCAGTAAAATACTGATCGATATCCCAGAAGTACTCAAGTGGTTTCCCTTTTCAAGTCCGTTGGCTCGATACAGAGATGTAGATCCTTTGAATTAATTCAATATTGCGGTAATACATCAACGGTCCGTATTGTTCTTTGACAACAACATCAGGGGACAAAACGAGCTATTGAAGAATTAATTGCGAGCAAATAGACAGGTCTGCATATGGAGCAAAGAGGAAGAAATAGAAACCAAGTTGATCAATGAACTATACCCTCGCATACATGTGAAAAAGACCCTTTGAAAAGCACTGTTCTGTTCCAGCAGGCTTAAACTGGCTTCAAACCGCATCGACAGCTTCATTTGAAATATTTTCTTAAGATGTCAAGTATAGAGGCACAGCTGCATGTTGCATCAAATTTGCGTTTTTTCTTTCTGGGTGAAACACATATTAAAGAGATTGCAATCTGTTTTGTGCGTATGGAGTCAATATTTTATTTTACTTTTTATAGCAGTTGGGAAATATATATTCTTCTGCATTTACGTAACCTCTAAATAATACAGGAACCCAATACTTCCCTAGGTGGTTAGTGTGACTGGATAATATGCAACTTTAATTTTATCGATGGGTCGCTTCTGCTGAAACTTCTCCGTCTTAAATAAATTAAACGTGTAGATCCTCTAGACCTATATCTGATAGAACGTATCCGTAAGTATACTGCCGATGAGAAAAAAAAGATGCCACCCCCTTGTTCAACATTATGTATGTGTTACGAGGATGTGGGTCGAATGTTTGTTTACTTTATTATACCATTGCTTTTCACATCTCTCGTGGGAGGAAATTGTGGTCCTTTAATGGAGCTTTTCGGTTGTTGCTGTTTTTGGAAGGCTCCATGCATTAATATCGGGTGTGACCACCACGTTTCAGTAAGCAAGCTTGGTTCCGCCCTAGCATGCTGCTTGTCAGATTGGTGATCCGAGGTTGGGGAATTTGATTCCACTGGTCTGTGAGCCTCTGTGCCAGTTGGTCGAGGGTGGCTGCGGGTTCTTCATACTTATCCCTGATTCGACGGCCAAGCACATCCCACAAATTCTCGACGTGGGACAAGTCAGGAGAACGGGCTGGCCAAGGCAACAATGGGATATTGTGTTGCTATAGATACTGCATGCAGACTCGGGCAGTGTGTGGTCGTGCGTTATCCTGTTGAAGCAGTAGCCCTGGATATTGTTGGATCCATTCGTCAACTGTGGGCAGGATCTCATCCACGCAGCGCTGGCTTGTTAGTGTCTCATTCACCTTGATGAGAGCTGTTCTCCTTGTTGCTGTAATTGCGCCACACATCATGACACTGCCTCCTCCGTGGTGGTCATGTTCAACCATACATCCTTTTACGAACCTCTTGGAGGCATTCGTCGAACCCTTATTCTTTCATAGTGAAAATCCAAGCAGAATTGGATTCATCCGACCACATCACGCTATTTCATTGATTTCTGTTCCACACTGCATATTCCTCACACTCCTGTACCCGTTGTGTCTTGTGTGCAGGACTGAGAGGGATGTGAATGGAAGGGCGGTATGCCCTACCTGAGCTTGCCCTACACTGGTCTCTTGTTAATGGTAGATTGTGATGCTCTGATGTTGCCGGCCTGGCGCCACTACTGACAATACCTTTCGATGAAAAGAATATTGTACTGCTTCACACACTAGATCAAGTAACAATCATCCGTCCTATCTGACAGTCTAGGTCGACCAGATCCAGCCTTCTTCTTGCATCCTCTGGTTTCCTGGAAACGATCCCACCACCCTTTCACCGATTGCCTGGGAACCCCATTATCCTGGCAACCTCCCACTGGAAAAAGCCAGCCTGCAACATCCCAATGATTCCGCCCCTGTCAAATTCAGACGTTTGTGAGTGACTCTTAGGCCGTCGCATTGTGGATTCACAGTGATCCCACTAGTGGCATGCCCCCCCCCCTATAAAGCCCATAGGCATCCCAATACCAGACACACGTTTTGCATCTCTCTGGTGGTAACATAAAAAAACAGAGTCTGCTTCGCAGGCAAGCTGTTTTCTTGTTTTCAGAGTATTTGTGTGTGTGAGTGACTGCTCAGGCATGCCCTAAGCTATCCTGTTGATGTTACATACATGTAATATTCCATGCAACATCCATATTTTCCACATAAAAGCATAGTTAGAGCGTCCCATGTTAAACCAATGGGGGAAGCATCTTTTTTTCCCCAGCAGTATATTTGCGACCTACAGTCGCCACATCTGATTCAACACCTCTTATTGCTCGATATCATAAAAGGGACAGAAACCAGTGCGTGTACTGCCGCTATCTCGAAAGGGACTAAGGGATGAATAAGAAGCTGGTATGTGTACTTAAAAACAACAAAACATCATCCTTACGATATCAACCTGTTTTGGTCATAAGTGTACTGCACAGTGTCTTTCCCATAAGAAAGACGATATGCAAAGTAGAGTGTTTATTTCGCTTACTGTTCAAATTTTAAATTTATTCTCTTTAAGCCGGATACATCTGGATCGTAAGTTCTCTTTCATTCTATTCGGTGGGGGGGGGGGGGGCTGGGCAGTTTTTAGAGTATCAGATACCCCGAGAATTGATACCCAGTCAACGTAAGCTCAAATAAGACACCAAAAGCTGATCAGCTTCAGTGCAGATTTGAACAAAAATCTCAATAGATGGATCAAGAAGTGCCTGTGTAAGCCATGCACCATACTAATAAAACGTGAATGAGAGGACGTCAATTTGATCTTGACATATCACAACGACCACACGATTTCTGTTTTGAGTACCGCATTGGAACACAATTTTGTTTCAGGATATTGATGCAATTCTTCCCAGTTTGTCAGCTTATGGCAGTCAGAAAGAATAACCTTTTGCGAATTATTCATACATTCTTGCCAGACATTTGCACAGGATGGCTACATATATAAGGAATCGTTCACTTTATTGTTTCTGAACTTTGTCTACTGATATTCTTCTCACACTAATTACACACGACCCTAATTACTTATGAATATAATTGATTACAATTCTTGTTACATGCCAAAAATGAAACTTAACTATAAAAATACCGTGGAATTATTGACATTAAACCAGTTTATTCAATTACAAAAATATTTTCGTTTGGGATACAACTTGAGACAAAGCGATGATGGGGACATTCAGGGTATATAAATGACAAAGATGACTAAAGGGTTTTTAATCCATGTATAATCTTCTGACAAAGCTTCAGCACTTCAGATTATTTTGTTGAGCAATTTGTATAACTCTTTTTACTCAGATCTCATCTTCATGATTATATACTATTGAGATGGAGAGACAATCCTTATACCTCACAAAGGAATTTAATAAAATATAGATAATAAAACCTGGCAAAATACATTGCGACACGGAGCTGACACTACGTATTTTATGCTGTCCTGATAGGCAATAATCTGTAGACTGAACAAAGATGGAATGATACCCTGAGTGGATCGAATGGATTGTCTGGACCATATTTACAATGTTACGGCGCATGGCGATAATTTATCACTTAATTGCATTAAGCAAGCATTGGACTAGATTACTTCTATCGTCTTAATTGTTAAAACACCATTTTACGACTTTTAATTCATACAATATGAACACAAGTGTCACATTTTTAGGTCGACTGGCTCAGATCTATTTAGGGCCTCCGGGTAATTTTGCTTATATCAATTGCAAAAATTATGGTGCGCGTGTGTCAGACTGCTCTTCCTTTAATCCTGGGAAACTTTTGAAGTGGTTATTCGCAAAACAAATCAGGCAATGTGGTGATATAACATAAATGATTCTATTTAATTAAATTCTTTACATCCTGAGGAGAGTGCATCATCTTTACCTGTCAAGTGTTTTCCTTTTAACATAATTTGGAGGTTTGTAGCGCAGCATTATTTTCTATGTTAATATATACGCAGCAGGATCTCTTGTCAGTTAGAGCACAACGGTGAAGCGTACAATACATATTGGATATTATGCAATTGAATTGTGCAGATAAACTTGACATTTAATTTAATTTCTCTTAGGGTTTACACATTGAAAACTTACCAGACAAAAATATTCAGACACTAGGACCGTTAACAAGACATCATAGAGTTTGCAATCATTGAAGTACATAAGCTGTCAAAAAGAAATTACTTTGAAGTTGAAATGATTCACGTCAATAGCTATTGGCTTATCTATGAAGCATACCGGGATGAAAATAACCTAAAGGGATGTGTCCGTATTGAAGAAAAATGTGTGTGGTCAATGAACGTAAAACTTACATGCGCGTTTTTTGGCGGCCCCTAATTGCATAACGTCCACTGATAAAGATGTTCACTGTGTACATGTATGTACGTGTTATTTCCATTCAAAATGTTAAAATGAAATAAATGGACCAATAACACCAACGCTAATATTAAAACCGGGCACCAGTATGCACACGACTGAGAGAAAAGACAATGTCAGAATAGCGATAATGCTTGTATCCATTACTATGGACCGTTATGCCTCTCTCTACCTGTAGCTCTTTGCCACTTTGCTGCTCAATGGAACAATTACTTCAAAACACAAAACTGATTTTACCATTGCCTTATAATTGGGTCCTTATGTAACTTCTTGATCTCAGAAATTATCTTCAATTGCAGCAAGGAAAAGGTGACGTTTTCACGTTCTATTCCTAGTATGTTGAGTACCAATAGTACTCCCATCCAACCCCTGCTCACGTGTGTCGCGGACACGTGGAAAATCGCCAATTTTGTGGGGGAAGTCTGTGGACATGGGTAGCAGCTTGACCTGCCTGCCAGCTAATCGAAGAGCATTAAATTGGTTCAATTTGGAGCATGTTCTGTCTTTTATGTGTCAACTCTGGTAAAGGCCATACTGTCCCTAGAAATTAGCACGCGTCAATCTCAGAGTTGAGACCTGCCACACAGGCCGTTTCGCGCGTGTTCCCCGCGACTTCGGATTACCAGGATGAGTCCAGCTCGTCCATAACTCTTATAGCCATCGCAATATTCTCTCTTAAAAGGGAGGTTAGAGGCGACCTGATAACTTAAGACATTAATTTAGGCGACCAACAACCTAACAATATATAAAGCGACTTAGAATTGTTCACTAGTAATTATGTCCATTGCGTTGCCCAAATGCAAGCATTGATTGAGTTAATAGAAAAGTTTTTGCTTGATTCAGGAACTTGGTGGTTATTTGTGAACATGGAAAAACAATACTAAGTACTTTCTTAAGGTTGATAAACATTTCATGGGCATATTTCCGAAAAAGAATATATCTATAATGAAAAGCTAGACCAAAAACAGAGCGGAAAAATAGACAAGATTCAATCCCCCCCCCAAAAAAAACATGGAAATGGCTCCTTTGCTTTGAAGAATGAAAAGAATTTAAGATCTACCGAGATTTTTGTGATTGTTGTTTTGTCCTAGGACTGTGTATGTCCATTCTTGTGAACAGGCAGAACAGTGTTGCTAGAATGATAACTTAGGCAAATCACATTATTAAACTGATAAAGACGTTAATTGTATAATAATCAGTTGATTTTTTTTCATTTTCTAGCAACTGTTGCTTCAACAACGTTGTATGCATTGTACAATAAGGAATTTGAAGACAACATTCTCGTTTAATTTCACAAAAACATTCAGAACAGTCCTCTCCTGGTACTGAAATAATAAACGCAGGCAAGCTATGTTAGTTTTCTACATACAACAAGACCAAGGTATCTTTGATCTTGTACAAAGTAGAACAAGGAAACAGACACTGTGGATTTGGCTAATATGATGTTATGTATTACCAGCGCGACCAGGTATGGTATCGTATGAAACATTATTATACAAAGCATTAAAATATAAAACATTGATATTCATTCCACTTAAAGGATATGTGCTAAACTCATTTTCACTTTCCCTCCAGTTAAGCTGTCGGTCCGTCCCCTTGTTCAACATTATAATTTTGTGTTGAACCTTTTTTATATTTGCATACAAAATGAAATATGCACAAAGCCTTAAATTTAGAAGCGGATAATACAGATTTTAAGTGTCTTTATTCTGTCTAAAATTCGAGGAAACTAAGATCTACTCTTGCAATAAGCCAAACAGGAATCTCAGCTGAGCATGCTCATGGAGGTACATTCCTGTAATTTGATCACCAGCCATTCAAAACAACATCTGCCCATTTAACATAAATATGTACAGAGGTAAAGCATTAAGCTGTAAACAGAATTGTTACGGATGACAGCTTCATTTATTAAGAAGTTTGCTAGTGTTTGTCGTAATCTATAGGCTATACTCTTTTAACATATTAATGAACCTAGTATGAGAAATTGATAAAAATGAGTTTTGATTCTGGTTACCAGGGTAACTTAAGTCGAATGACGGAAAGAGCAGTTCCTGTTTTGACTGACCTCTGACCTAAATCAGTCTGTGGCTGGCTGGGCTGAAATAGCGACTTGGCTTACTTACTCATTTCTTACAAAGGATGTGAAGTTACTTTTGAGAAGGAAGTCCTGACGCGACCTATCTACATCCAGCAGGCCGTGTGAATGCCAATCCGAATAATGTATGTGTTTTTTCCGCTCAATGCATGTATTATTCGAATCTTTACGGTACATGGCAATTTTACCATCCGTATGCAAAGCTGTCGCAGGCAAACGTGCTGTAACCAAATCTCAGGTACAGAAACCCCCAAGAGAAGCAGAACATGCCACAAAACAAATAAGATCTGTTAACTAAACTTATCTTTCGTGACACGTGTTTTCTCTGACTCTTCATTCTTTAATGGTGAGGACTCATTAATAAGATCTCTGTTCTTAATTTGAAAACTCTGGGATCTAACGAAAATGGAAAATACCGTCGTGTCGGAATGTAATTATTATAAACCAGGAGGCCTTTTTGTCTGGTCTCTCGATACCATTATGCTTCATGTCTGCTAACAGTACAATACATACAAACATCAGTGAAGTAGCTAATAATAGAAATACTCCATTAAAGGATGCAAGTGTACAGATTTGTATATTTTTAAGATGTGCATGTCATCGAAAAAAGGGGTCCAGACATACCATGCTTGTCCATATTACATCCACATCGGGGAAGAGAATTCTGATATTAATGGCCTTGTGCATTTGCATTTAGGGAAAATTTGGGTTTTCTTGTTTAATAGTTAACGCCATTTGACACGTTTTTCCAATCAGTAACATGCCGCCAGACACATTAACATTATGGTGAAGGTGCTACGTTTAATATTTCCCCTTTTATCTTAATGTGCAGAGCCTGTTATACTCTCTACATACGATTCGCATGCTATAAGTTTTATTTTTCATTTTATCCCTTGTGTGGTGCTGTGATCTGAAAATGAATCCAAATGATGTATCCTTCAAACGCATATTAACTTCATTTCATGTGTCAAATCATTAATTTTTCTCTTGCCATTTATCATTAAGGTCTCCATCATTTGTCATTAAGGTGTCCAATTTATAGTTCTTCAAATTTTTATGTGTCACCGAAAAAGCTGCGAGACATATTTCATGCATTCAAGAACGCATATTAGCTTCATTTCTTGTTATAACTTATTCATTTTTCACTTGCCATTCGTCATGAGAGGTCCTCCATGCATGTGGCTTCAAATTAATGTGTGTTTCCAAGTGAAAGCTCGCAAAAGATTCTCTCTCTCTCTCTCTCTCTCTCTCTCTCTCTCTCTCTCTCTCTCTCTCTCTCTCTCTCTCTCTCTCTCTCTCTCTCTCTCTCTCTCTCTCTCTCTCTCTCTCTCTCTCTCTCTCTCTCTCTCTCTCTCTCTCTCTCTCTCTCCAGCACCACTGGCAAAAACTAAAAACCTCCATTTGCAAAATGCTTTTGACATTTTGCTGACTTCAACCATAAGCTATAAAAAACGAATTTTGAATGTATTTTGCAAATGTTTACCCTGGCTACTATTGGTGAGGCCATTTGGCGCTATTATGAGGTAATCCAACACGGTCAAAAACATGAATGCTTATGCGCAACAAGGACTTACTGCTTGCATCAATTACCTAAACTATGGTTTAAAACTCCTGAGCAATCTCCCCGTGTTGATTTTTTAGAATGAGATTGAAAGAGTGATATTTGGTAGAAAATAAAAATGCGTCCGCTTTGTGGCTGCAAAGCGGTGTTGCTTATAGTAGACAGTTTTTTCATCCGTGAAAGATAGACACCTAAATACAACTTATTCAATCCAAAAGAACTTAAAACTGCGGCGACATGACATATTCTGAACATGATAAATGACGGACATGAATATCTTTAAAGGAACGAAATTAATTCTAATTTATTGAAAGATGGAATAGAAAATATTGGCACGACTGGTGTTTATTGCAGTAAATATGTCAGTCAAGATCACCAATAGCATCTTTTTATCGTCTGGTCAAATAGGCTTTAGTGATAATAAGAATTTTATCCGAAGGCGACAGACCTCATCAATAAGGAACCTGCAGGTGCTACTAGCAGTACATGCATACAACGTACGATGTTCCTTGCCTCATGAACGCATGACATTACTGTCTCTTGCCCACAGAGGTTAATCGTGTTTCATCGATTGACCACTTAATGTTATAATCAATAGATTGGATCATCCAGATAGGCGTTCTGCTTGTCTTTTCTTTGTCAATATACTGGAGACGATCGAATGATTAACCCACTCTTCGTCAGAGTAAGTCCGAGTCAATAGCTTTCCATGGGGTGGGTTTGGGCACAAATGACACGATCCCTGCACCAAGAAAAAATGTTGACCTACACCGTGCCGTTATGAATAGTCTCACAAACAAACCCCGGCAAAATGTTTTCTAGTAACGAGAAATTTAAGAACAAATGTTAAGGCAGAGGGGAATCTACATCCGGGCGGTTTGGGGCAATTTGATTGCAAAATGGTAGAGCGTCACGTTTAGTGTAAGCAAAAGGAACTATTTTGCAGTAAATTAATGCCGACCTAACCAAACGAAAAGCGTTAACAAGCAGTCACTACTATGTCCTACTGTATAAACTTATGCAAAAATTAGAAAAAAAAAAACAGAAACAAAAACAAAAACAAAACAAAACAAAAAAGAAAACAAAAAAAAAAAAAAAACAAAAAAAAAAAAAACAACAACAAACAAACAAACAAAAAAACCCCAACTGGTTTCTCTTCACATTAAGTCTGCAAACAATAAGTTGAATATTCCCGGTGCTGAACAACAGGAAATTTATTTACCGTAAATATATGGACTTTTGATTGGTACCCTAACGTGGTCACGAGAAGAAACAAAACAAAGTTTGCATATATGAAAATCATATTAGTTGATAGGAGTCTAATGCATAATCTAACAGAAGAAAAAAATTAGGGATACCACATAGTACTCAATATGTGGTTTAAAACTCTGAATATCGAAAAGAATTTTATGGCCAGACATGGTGACAAATATAATTAATGCAGGTAGGCGGGGAACCAGGTTCCTCTGACTTCCCTAACATACTGAATTACAACTGGTGAATTTGAATTAGACCCTCGCATATCCTTTTTTTTTTTTTACAAACAAGCTAAAGATATTTATGCCCCCCCCCCAATGTTTACAAAAAACAGGGCTTTTGTACCATGTTATTTACATGCAAATTAGTGAAATGTTATCTAAGCACTTCACGAGCGACAAAGCTTTGAGTTCCTCCGTTATCGTGGCAACGGCATATCGCATCTATGCAAAGCTAGCCATTTACGTTCTTTTTCTTGCATAGAACAGGACGAAGCCCACGGGATGGAGTTTTTTGATCGATGCATGAAGGGACATCAGAACACCACTTTGATGAGACGAATGCTGCCATTATGGGATACCACTAAAATAAAAGCCTACTGTCTTCACGTCCACGATGCTGGCAGTATCCAATACAGAAACGACAGATGTTATTTCTTGTGAAAGTCAGTACAGAGACGCTCAGTAGCTTGGAGACATATCCGCAGCCTTGAAGCATAAAGATGTATAAAAGGTTTTTGTAGCTGTAGAATCGTGGGAAAACTTCAGTTGGGCGCGTTAAGTTGCTTAGTGGGACAACCTCATACGTGATTCTGCGTATATTTGGTGACAACAGGCAGCACTGCTGTTTAGTGTTCCTGCCTGCAGACAATATTGGCTAAGCTTTTCTAACATATGTACCTGGTCCTTTCATTCTTAAACATGCAAAAACTTGATACCTGGTCACTTTATTGTTTTTTAGCTTCCCCACGAAATATATATATATATATATATATATATATATATATATATATATATATATATATATATATATATATATATATATATATGTATATATATATATATATGTGTGTGTGTGTGTGTGTGTGTGTGTGTGTGTGTGTGTGTGTGTGTGTATCTGTGGCATTCGTGTTGAAGTGGTGTAAGATTATTTTAACTTTTCATCGTCATTCCGAAAAACCTGCAGTCGACTGGTTTACCTTTAGTATGTTGCTTTAAAAATGTTTGATTTCAAGGGCATGCAATCCCAAGAAAGCGAGGTATCTTTGAAGACTCTTAAAACATGCTACCTAATTGTATCCATCAGATGATAAAATGGCATGATACATGTTTTTTTAACCGAGATGTCTCACGCGTACTCTAAAAGAACATCCAGAATGATTCAGAACCTCAAACGTGGTCTCTGTTTACCCCCAGAGGACCATGGGAGACTAAATGACTATTACGGATGGCCACTTAGCCTGTCTCACGCGAATACACAGTCGCCCAACTGTTCGTGCCCACCTGCTAAACTAGCCACCTGTTAAACCAGAAGGCTGACGTAAATATCCAAGTAATCACAGCGGTTTTCGCAGGAAAATGACACAGTTACAGGGCATAACCACCTGAATCCATTTTAAAAATGACGATAAAATATTTTCAACCACTGAGGCTTAAAAAAATACAATAGATCACCAAGGTGAACTGGACGCTAACATATGCACCACGTAGAAGCCCCGTGTCCATAATAAACGATGTTTCAGCGTTCCCTTTGCAGACACAACCGGATGATTGCAGAGAATATGCACATGACCTTTCAGTACAGTATAATAAGAGTCATATATGAAAACAAATTTTAACGTGTAGTGCCTTCTTTACAATATTGAAACGCGACAATTTTGATCAAAAGCGCACTGAAGAGACTGTGTCAGAAAAAACTGAAATCTTCGTTGTGTTGTCTATATTTGATTGATTTCCCATATTTCGATAATTCACGTATATAACAACACAATAAAACCATGGTATTTCGTGAAGGGAAGTAAATCGATAATTTCGATTATGTGTAGCTGCTGTTGCTCCTTATCAATCAAGGCCAAATGAATATCCTTCCAATTATCGACAATTACATGTCAACCCCAGCAACATTCCAATAAACCAGACCGATTTTATCCTGGGGTTTTATGTCACAAACTAAAGACGTTCTGAATGGGCCTCCATCACACACTTTTGCAATCTTGCTAAATTACTTATTCTTTCTTGCATCCTGACATATGGAGCTTTAATGATAGTACTCTCCAATTATACCATAATTAGAGATCAACAGATGTGGTTATTCCAAGAGGCAATTATTACATAATTGAAGAAGCTGATTTGGTTCAATTTTACAATAAAGGACTTTTCTTCTGAAGTTGTTTTGTGCAGACCTTTCCATGATTACTGGTTGTCTTATTTTTATTCAAGTGTCCCTTTATAGAAGAAACGTATTAAAACATTTATAAAGGTGTCACACATAATTGAAGCATTGCTTGTCTCAATATTAACCCAAAAATACAACTTTTCAAGTAACTGGTGCTCAAGGGTCGTCGACAATTCTCATCATTTTCATTAATAAACAAATCGGCACTGGGGTGGTGGATGTGAGGTGAAGGGGTTGTGTACGCTCTTTAGTCATGGAAATATGAGGACTTTTAGCACAAGGTTTTTCAAAGACAAAGTGTAAGCCAGTGGCTGTTCTACTTTTTGACCTACAGTATCTAAGGGGGACACATTGGATTAACAGGATAAAAACTCAAAATTGACGATTTGTTCTCAAGTTTATTATTCTTTTACAAGAGCAATATGCTGATTTTTGACATGTAAGTCAATGTTATAGTATGATTTATGAAAAGTATACATACATATATATATACATATATATATATATATATATATATACATATATATATATACATATACACTCATGAAAATTAGAAAAAAAAATTCTAAACGACTTTTCAGTCAAAACACAGCTATACCAACTGATAGAAAAATCGTTTTAACATAATTTAAAAATGACTGGGAATGTGGTATTGCATCAGAATAAGAATAAGATATTGAATCACAAAGATATTATGAGATTGCTCATATTTTACAATAAAGATGTCATGTTTGTCTCTTGTGACGGGTTTACTTTATACGGCGGTGGTTTGATTACTTCTCAGAGGATTTCAGAACAGCTAGAATGATTTACTTTCACAAGATGGGTCGAAATTGGCTTCCAATGTCGTTCCTTTTGTTTGTTTGTTTGTGTTGCAATTGCATTCTGAGTTTGATGTATTGCGGTCTGAAAAAATATCAAATGGCGTCTCAAATTGTAGTTGTTAGCCAGTGTTTGGTCTGAACAGATTTTGCATATATAATTTTGGTCGCAATGTAAATCAGTATGGAAATTAAAGCGTTGCTTGAATAACAATTTACAGGTTTCTGGTCTCCCAGGTAACAACAGTATTGCTGAGTAACTGACAAGACATCTCTGTCTTAAAACTGCAAGTTCGACACGTCCTGCTATTCATCATGATCATTTTACTGTTGATTAGAGGCAATTTGAGCGAGTCTTGGTGTAGTCCTGGTCAAATATGCCCCCAATTTTACATCTTGTAGAAGCCCTAGATAACTAACTTGCAACTAACCACAATCCGTCATAAAAAAGGGAGCACACAGTCTCACTGTACGCTGCTTTTTCATAATGCAGGTCACGTCATCTTCAAGTGACAGCTTTTTAGGTTTAATTCAAAGCAGTTGGTGTGACAATTTAGAGCGTATGTAGATAAAAGGAGAACATCAAATACAACCCTTTCAATCATACCAGAAACATTTCTTTTCAAAAGAACTTCTAAAAACTTCAGTGATGCTCCGCCTTTAACAAATATAATCATTTCTCCTTTTTCAGTTAGGCGTCTAAAATGGTTAAAGTGTTCAATGCCTTTGGTCACAAGCACCGCGATAATTATTTTTCTTTCACTTGTATCCGAACGTTGCATCTTTAGTGTGGAGCCAAGCTTCTTGACAAAATTCATTTCTTAATACGTGAGCATAACAAACGAATTTTCCAAACAAAATGGAAAACATCGTAACACATAAATCAGGCGAGGAACAGTTACATGACAACGACCATGTTATGCCAGACTGGTATATAAATGTTTCAAGGAAACGGGTTAAAGCAGAGGTGCACAGGTTTGAAAGCGTTATTTCAATCAATAAAAGTCAACAGTATATTTGTCACGTAGAAAATGAGTTCATAGTACTTCTGACACTAAAACGTCGGGAAAAATCACTGCCCTGTTAATTGCATCTAATATTAACGCATGAGAACATTGTCAAAAATCGATGAGACCATGGCGAACCAATAATTATGAATTTAATTGCATATCCAACTTAATGTAAAATCTTATTTATAAAATTAATATTTATTCAATGTCCAGTCTGGGAGATAGAAGATCAACTTTCACCATTCAAAGAAATGCTCTGTTCACTTATTTCAACAGGGATCTATCCGCTTGCAAAGTATTTAAGTATCGCAAACCACGGAATATGGATAGGTAAGTTCTGTTTTCTGGCATCAGGATATATCATATAACGTAGAAAATGGTCAAATGAAAATATAGGCACCAGGTAAATTCATATTTAGTTTGGAACAAAGTGCTTGTAAACCAGTGCCAAAAACAGCAGCGGCGTACAAAGAAATCGATTTCAATTTTCCCGTTCCACTGGGGAAAGCCTGCCTGGCTTCATACCAAATTTGAAATAGCTTGTCCATAGGCCCAGTACTGTTGTTAGCAAGGCAACATCATTCCAAGGCATTGAAGCCCTTGAACAGTGTGCAAACGGATAATCACAACTGCAGATTGTGAATACACTTTATGGGTGGGTTTACATAAAAGTATGTCCGAAGCACAGTATGAAGTGATAACACGTCGGCGATCAACCACATTTGGCAATTTTGGGGGTGGTCGGCGGTACCTGGGGGCGATTCAAGTCAGCCAGTGGTTTTCATTGCCCACCGTCGCTCACCACCGCCGCCACGTTCACTTACAGTTGATCTTGGACAGTGTTGCACCACAGTTGATGGCGACCTCTGTTCTTCTTGTCCATCGCCGTTCACCGCTACCGATCGCCACCCACTGCAGCTTTCCACTTTGAGTAGCAGCAAAAATATTGAGTTGAGTTCCAAATCTCAGGGCCAGTGAGCAATATAAAGTATTTATGTGTGGAAAAGTGATCAATATTCAAGTGCAGTCGTAATGCATGACAACTATGGTATACAAACGGATCAAGTGAACGATCACGACCCCATTAAATGAACAAGTATCTTCATTTTATTGTCATTCTCCAACTTAGACACAATTTTATCACCCAGCTCCTTTACTCCATACAACTATATATATATATATATATATATATATATATGTGTGTGTGTGTGTGTGTGTGTGTGTGTGTGTGTGTGTGTGTTCGCAATGAAGTTTATACTTTCCTTTGTCCAAATTGTCTTAACTCTCATGACACTGTAGGTGGAAGATCTCTAAGTCATCAACCTTTCGATGTGTCACTACAGGCCGAAAACCCTGCCACATAAAGGGTTAAGAAAAACAGTGACTATGTTGGGGAAACCCTCTGACTTAATTGCCTGTCTGCATATATTTAACCATGCTACTTGCAACGATGCCACTGCAGAAAGACTGTCTCCTAAACAGTGGATTTTCATATTTTTTATCCATTTTTTAATGGAAACAAATTAATGGTGGATCAACCAAGGCAAAGGCTCTGTTGGAAGACTTATTTGCAAACTCTGACAGCCAAGAGAGCTTTACTGGCTTTGCAAGAGAAGAAATCAACACAATTAATGACTGTGACCTAGATCAAACAGATGGGACTAATTTCAATGTTTGCAATATTGACCTGTCACAAGAAGAAATGGGCTCAATAGAACAAGATCTTTGGGAGGAAGAATGGAATCTAGATATACAGCTGCCAATCATTAATAGCGGCTGAAAGAGTTTTCCGAAAATTTAGGCCCATGGCTACCTGCGGATAATACGTCTGCAAGTTTAAAAACAAAAGATAATGACAGGGGGCTAATCTGAAAGAAATGTAGTGAGTAAAAGTTAATTGTAGTACGAGACCATTACGTCTCAATATTATAGTCGAAATTCAGTCCAAGTTGAAAACCGTCCAAATCTTGACCAGCCCATCATCATAAACCAAATATAACACTACGACTTGAATATCCAGCAAGCAATACATTAGTCATTGAATTTCTAAAGAGAATAAGATATCAAATTGACAACATAAAAATAACGCCTGAAAAAGCTGATGTCGAATGCTAAAATAATTTACCTTAATGCATTCTATTTTATATTACAATTTTAGCATGGTGTATATAAAGACCTTCCAGTGTCTCTGTAAGGAGTATGGGGTAAAGAAATGGATGGTAAAAGTGTACATAATTTGTTGTGTGGCAATAAAATGAAGATGTTTGTTTAGGGGATGGAGTCTTGGTTGTTTAGTTGACCCATTTTATGCAACAGTGGTAATTTTTTCCGTCAGCACTTGGATTTTGATTATTTTTCTACCCATAAATATATCCTATTGCTCATTGGTCTTTTATATAGAACACATATAAATACTTACTAGGCTGTTTAAGGTGTTCAGCGGCAATAGAAGGCTTTTGGTAGTAGGCAATGATAAAAGAGTCCGATGCCGAGTGTCACTCCACAATGTCCAAGTACAACTAGAAATGAATGTGCTGGCGGCGGTCAGCAGTGATAAGCGGTGACCGCCGCCAATCGCCAATAGTCGGCCGCCAACCACCAACCAAATGTGAAAAACACTTACATACAGTGTAATTGATGACAATACCGGATGCATTCTTCACCTGTCTTTTATTTCCTAAACGTTTCGTGTTCAGGCTACTGCATTTCAGCTGCACGCAAAGCGTACATTCTATTCTTTTTAGCTGTAAATTGAACTGGAAGAGTAGATCTGTATGTCTGTCATGCAACTGTGGTTGCAGTGTGACGTTCACGTGATATGCTTTTGGACTATGTCAATTAAGATATTTTGCTGTTTTGCTTTTATTTGAATTGAGACATATAAAAGACAGATAGAACTGATTCGTTAAACGGATCTGCTGTGGAGTACATCCATGGCTAACAAGAGAAATGGGGCATAACCAGGAGACAGAAAGCTGTACGGGCAAGGCCTGCACTCATGAAATGTCCACACACTTTGTCGGTTTTCCTGTATTTGTTCAGAAAGTAAATTGTTTTGAGCCTAGATTTGCTGGAATTAAAGTTTTGCAAGAAATAGATATCCCTTGTATTTAGGTGATAGTGGCTCCCGATTGTTGAATGAAATATTATACCACCCACTTGTCAGCATACATGTACCTCCTCAGGAAGCTATGCATATCTGTGGACATCTTGCCAGCATATGTTCTGAAGAAACTATGCGTATCAGAAAACAGCTGTCAGTGTCCACCCTGAGGAAGCTATGTGTATTGGTGAATACCTGCTTGCATGCACCGTTAGGAAGCTATGTGTATTGGTGAATACCTGCCAGCATACACCCTGGTGAAGATATGTGTACCAGTGAAGACCTGCCAACATACGTCCTCAGAAAGCCTTTGATATCCATCAACATGTGTAATTTGCCAAATGAAATGAGTCAAAATAAAGTGCTAAATGGACCAATGAGACAAAGCAAATGGCTCACTATGAAAAATAAAGTAGAATGTTGACTTCAATGTCATCTCGATTGAACAACATTCAACAGTTTTCAGGCCATTCATGAACAGAGACCAGGATGTTTTACATCAATTCTGGACATTCCCATTCAAACCGGACTTCCTTTCAGACACCAACATTCCTCCTGGTTATGGGCATTCCGCTAATTTTGATCCGAATGTTTAGTAGTCTCGGACAAAAGGAACATTGTGTCACACGTCATGCCTTCATTTATGCTGTGATAGGTCATATTAACTAGAAAACGTCATTTTTCATCAAAATTAGGGAAAGACTTTCATAATTATAGATAGGGCTCACAATTGGTCCAACTACAGTACAATTATGCGGCCGGTCAGTTCTTTAAACAGACAGTAAGAAGATCTCTTTGTAGTTAACCCTCTCAGCAACGCCTGTTCTAACCGATGTACACATACATACACAGTCATATGCATGTATATTTTATGTTCGGAACGAGTGGGACTCGAACCTGCAACCTTTGGCACCAGTCGCCTAGCTGAAATGGGAAACGTACATATCCACTCGACCAAATCCCCATTCTTAAAAAAGAATGGTTCAATGGAGGAACTTATGTGCAAGTGCCATATCAACACAGTTATGCAGTATATGTACTGAGTCGGCATTTATTTCCAGAATCGGGGACTTAAATCCACCAGCATTAAGAAAAAGCCGAATATATATATTTTATGTTCGGAACGAGTGGGATTCGAACCTGCAACCTTTGGCACCAGTCGCCTGGCTTAAATGGAATCAGGAATCAGGAATCAGGATGCTTTTATTCGACCAAAAAATACATTCAATTTGACATAAAACAGAAAATATGCATGGGAAACGCAGATATCCACTCGACCAAATCCCCACTCTTAAAAAAGTGTGCGAGTGCCATATCAATACTCTTAATATATACATATATACATATATATATATATATATATATATATATATATATATATATATATATATATATATATATATATATATATATATATATATGCGACAAAATAGCAGCATAGCAAGGCTCTTTGTGTACCTTACGTCCAAGACACATGCATGAGATGGCCGTCATTTTATATCATGGAAACGACTCATTCCCTTCGCTGCTCCCTAAGTAAACACGATGTTCCTGTGATCCCCATGGAGCGTTTTCACACAGAAATCCCCTAATGATCTGCATCAAAACAATACTCCTGTCATTTTTCAAATAGTAAAATCCCATTATCTTTGCATAAATTATTCCCCTTGAACATGTCCATAAAATAAAAATTATGTAAATGTCATCCAAGTTTAGGCAACTGTCTGTGTGATTTTGTCAGTGTCAAATATGCGTTACAGCCCTAGGAACTGAATTTTTGTAAAGTGTACACACAAACGGTAGGCATTTCCAGTTGCACTAACAATGTTAATGTTCATAATATCAGCCTGCGTTGATGATAATCATATTAACCCCTCAAGTAAGTTGTAGAGAGATATTCAAATTCATGTTCTTAACCAAGAGATTTCCATATCTGTGTCTTTGGAATCTGTACCTGTAGCTGCAGCAGGGTGGTCACCATGATTGGTTGTTACGTTAACATATTTTACATGATGAAAATTGTTTGATGGGAATCACTTGGCGATCATTATCCGCTGAATCTAACAACTGTCTTCAGTAAGATTTTTGTCTCGTAAGAACAAGGTCAATTGAATGCACCAAACCGGTAAAAAGATAAAGAGTGGAGAGTGGTTTCTTCATGAAGATGATCCATTGCCATTCAACTCTATGCCATATCGATACTCGTGTTGACCCTTGCCTGGCTTAGAATATATATATCAACAGCTTTTCTTGAAACCGGTTGAGCGCTTAGTGTCCAAACGCTCACCACAGAAATCCACTGACCAAGGGACTGCTGCCTTGGTAGGTCTCATCTACAATTCTCGTACAAAATGTTTTCATGGAGGGGAAATATCAGCGAAAAAGATTGAAGCAGACGACTCATTGACATCTGGGATTGAGCGCTTTAGTAGAGAAAGGATGAATCATATCTCAGGTGTGTGCCGAGAGTTTCTCTATAATGATCGATAAAAGCAGCGATAAGAAAATCCTCTGCGAAGTTCACCTGACATTTTCAATGTTTATTCGGCCTAGATGCTTGCTAAATAATTTGCACGTATTGTTCATTTTCTGTAGAAGACACAAGTGAGTGGACATAAATGACCACTTACCAAAACTGACGCCATTCAACTGTTAGCTGACAGGTTCAATGTTTATTCTGCTCAAACGAATATTTCAAGAAATATGCCCATTTCTTTCTGGACGACATTCAAATGAGACGACAAATTTGGCCACCTCCCATGGTTGGCGCCATTCAAATGGACGACTACATGGATATGTCTCACACAATGCATTAGGGTCCTAAATGAAGATAACCCCATAGGTTGGCAGTCGCGAGGAATAAAATCTAATTTGCAGCCAAAAAAAATGTTCATCTTATGTTATCTGCGATTTCTGCTGAATTAGCATCCTTAAGGTTCATTAATGTGTGCAATTTCAGCAGATCGCCAATTCGGTGTCTCAAGAAAGTCCTCTGTCATTATCTTTCACCTAGCATTTGCAGGCAATATATCACATTCTTCTTTAAGAGGAAGCATGGACACACCGGAGGCCACAAGTTAAACAAATGCTGATTGGTTTTTCAAGCGCTGACAATGTAGACGATAGCGGTAGTGGCTGGACAGTTGAAAAAGACGGAAACGTGAAGTCTTCCCCTCGCCTCGCCTCCCAAAACCTTACACAATTTTGCATCACGTTTATGAGTCAATCGCAATGTAGCAAAGACAGGCAGGTGGAACCCCCTCCCCTATATGTGTTATCATTTTGACACGGGCCATCATCACATTTCCAAGTTTAAAAATACAATTCGTGGGAGACTATAAAGAATTGTGCAAGGGATAGGTGCGCTGGGCATTTACTCCCCAGCTGTTAAGAAAATGAGCGAATTGTCATCATGCAGGAATATCTGGCATGAATCAAGGTGATGCAGACGAGAAATGGAGGCACATGTGTGTCTGATATACATAACACATGTATTGCAACTCTCCTAATCATGTGCGCACAGAGATACTTTATAATAAACCGAAGCACATTTTTGAAAACAGTGGTTGTGATGCGTCATTGTTTTGAAGGATGCATGACGTCATGGTCCAGCCTTGCAGGATGAGCTCATCGACTTCGGTGTGCTTGTGGGTCCCCTTGGTACGTTTGTCGCGTGTATGCAGATAATACAAATGTGGCCGGTAATAATCGCTGCCACGTTTTCCTGGGTAGAACAACTTGTCACCTGACACAACTTTAACACTGAGACAGAAAATCTAATTTAAATGTACCGACAGATTGGGAAGCATAGGCCCACGTGTAGTCAATGTCCATATATCAGGGAGATGTTAAGGCAAATTTCTCGGATTCACGGGATAATGTGTCAATTACATAAAGCCAGTACATGCAACTTTAGATTTTGGAGCTCTTTATCTGAAAAAATGGAAAAGCCGATTTATGGATGTTTTGGCTTAATTTCCATGCTAGCTATATTATAAGACCCAAGGAGTATACTTTTGGTCTCTCAACAATTTGGTCAAATATGGGTTATTCTGTGAAAGTACATGGAACCGTGCTTACGATGTGGTGAGCACATGTGCATAGTCTAGTAAATGAAACCTCTGTCACATCATGTCTGGAAGACTTTTTAATGATAAGAAACGAGCACATTTAAATAAAAATTGTGTTCAATATGTAATATCGAAAATGATTTCATAAAAAAGAAAACATGGTGAGGAAAGCTGCCAAAAGCTAAAACTATTTTAGTTCTGTTTTTATACTGTATAAAATATTTTAGCAAAGTTACATGACTAAATATAGCTATTCAATAAATGCTATTGTATTCATAAAACAAAATAAAGAAGAGACATCCGTGTGATTGGTCAACCGCTAAAGTAATTTGTGGAATATTACAGAAATAGTCCACACCATTTGACCTTATATCTTATGGTGTCTGTGCTGGAACACGTAATGTGAGGCAGGTGATTTATCCGCAACTAGGGCACATGACATGAAGTCAGCGAAGGAGACATGCTAGTCCTTGTAATGTCGTGCTT
Source organism: Hermodice carunculata (assembly GCA_964020975.1). Lineage (NCBI taxonomy): Eukaryota > Metazoa > Annelida > Polychaeta > Eunicida > Amphinomidae > Hermodice > Hermodice carunculata. Next base: position 50,924,377 of record OZ026630.1, on the reverse strand, counting down.
TTCTTCCATGTGAAATTGTGTAAAAATGATTGAAAAGGCTTGTGGACGCTCGAGCAAACTACAAGCAAATTACTTCTACATGTAAGGAGGCCAACCTTTGTGCGCATACAGACTACATTAGACTTCTATTCTTTTTCCTCATTGCTCACTTCATGTAGCAGGGAAACATGAGCTGGGGATATTTTGTCTGTTTGTTTAGCAAGTCGAAACGAAAGGTATTGAATTCAATCCACTGATTTTTTTTATTGGCGGCGAAAATGTTTTTAGCGATCAACTTGAAATTGCACTGAATCCTGCGACGAGTCACGCATACTGTTCTCATCAAATTCAAGCCAGCTCCAGCTCGTATTTCTTGTCGGGGAATTGTGGTTGTGCTCCAATCGATCTAGCGGCAACCCACCTGCAGTCAAATATACAAGACGTCAGGTTGGCTTCACCCTTTCATTACCCTACGTATACAGGACTTCAGGCCGATCGCGTCAAAAAGGGTAGGGGTTAACGTTGATTTTTTTCCACGGAAGAAAGGTCCATTGCCCTGAGATGTTTTAAGACCGTAATAAAATTGCCCGATCTGTCAAATATTCAACTAGATTTCGTGCACTTTTTTTTCAATTCCAATACAACGGGGCAGCAATCTGGGCCTAACATGCATCGCCATTTACAAGAAGTGGACAATACTTATCGGGCTTCGCCAATTTCTCTTGCTCCCTTGTGTGTGGACGTACGGCTTCCGTTGTGGTCACCTTTTTGAGAAAGACAATGATTGTTACTTCTACTCAACGGCTGAAGGTTCTGCCGACGACGAACTTCATTCACTACCTTCCCCTTATTTCTAATCCAACGACTAGACGCGCAACACATAAATCAGTGTAATTAGGCGGGTGAATGTAGATCGGGGTTCCCTGATGTGGGCTAGGTGCGGCAACAGAAACAAAATACTCTGTCAATGTGACGTTTTGTCGATAGCGATAGTAATAGTTCAGCTGATGCTGTCCCACTTGCTTCTGTATGCACGACCGTCGAATATTCCTCCTGGCTCAATTTTTTTCTTAAGATATTCAGCGGAAATTTTCTACTGCGTTATTTAGAATAATCATGCAATCTGTGTGAAAAAGATTCAGTCCTTTGAATTTTCAAACCAAGCTTCGTTTTTTGTGTTCCAGGTGACAAAGTGTAGTCTAGTTCTCTTGGTTAAGAACTTGTCAGCAGGCAGTGTGCCGCCACGCAAGATAACTTAATACGAATGTTATTGGAACAAGAGCGTCTCTGTCGGTCGACTACTTTAATGGCTCGCCTGACTTCATGTGACTCAATATTAAGTGAGTCTGAAACGTCGAAAATTGTTTACAAAATAGTTTCGTCAATATTTGATAAAACATGCAACATTGTATGTCGAGAATGAGAAACAACATGATTAGTACTTGCATCGAAGTAATGGCCATTAACTTCAAAATACTTTCTGTTTATCTCTGCTGAGGTCAGGCACCACATTATATTGCCTTCGAAAACATGGCAGTTGGAATCACTCAAATATTTCTAGGGTATATTCAATGAACTGAATTCTATATGCAGTGTCTGTGAGGTGTGAGTGCATTTTTCCCTGACAATTTGCAAGTAGCAACACACCCTTTCGCGGTGGTACACCCTATGTGAGACTGACGCAACAGTTTCCATTTAGGTGAGTTGGAAACATAGAGCGCTCAACTCGTCTCAGAGGAAAACCATTGATCATAGGTAAACAGTTCCTACAGGAATCCTTGTAATTTTATTCAAACAGTTTCTAATAAACTTGACTCTTAGATTAAGTGTCGTGAACAGACGACAGTTATTATTCGCGCCTGAAAAACACAGTTTGCAAGGAAAGGCCTATTACTTTTGGGGGATTACGGGTGTATTATGTCCAATCTCATTGATAGCTATATCCAATTTAATTGACCTGTAAACACAAACCGGTGCGGTTGTGGTAATTCTGCTTCCCTACAAAAGGAATTACCTTGTCTATCGCCTGAATAATCAACGAAAATAAGAGTGTCTCACTAGCTTTGGCAGTAAATCCTAAAATCCTGATTCGTGCAAGTATAAAGACAAATCTTAATAGATGCCTTTAGAAGCCCACAACGAGTAACTAACAAACTGTTGTTGTGGACTTCAAGCCGTAATAATAGAGAAAAACATCTAAAGAATCGATGCTGACTTCAAACGATTGATGTTATGTCGACAACACTGAGAGACTGGGGCTTATTATCTTGCTTTGGTTTATATTTGTACTGTCAAACCAATATGCTCATTGTGACAATCCTCATTACATCCTCTGACAGAATATCAGTGTCAGGAAATATCGTTACGATGTTTTACTTAAGAAAATGTAATAATGCATCAATTTCTAATACCTGAGCGAAATGCAATAATACTATCGACTCAGTTTGTAATGATTGCCCAGATTGCAATCACACTTCATCAAGATGAAAGCATATTACGCTGTCCAATTCGTCGTAAGATCAAAATGTAATAAAAGCCTTCTCACACTGCCATGTCGCCATTGTTGTAACACATAACTATCTGTTATGATAGCGGATATTTAGATTAGTTTCTCCTGTATGAAAGTTTACTGTGTTTTCACTATCAGAATTTTAAATATAAGCATCGTAAATATTGACATTCTGAACTATTACCGTTCTGTACGAACAAAGAATACAACGTTGAACGCACAAATGTCAAATCATTGAACAATTTATGATAGGTTACTTTATTATTCTGATGAAAATAAAATGATAAAAGGACTGACAACGTTTACCAGGCTCCATCCGGTGAATGCTTCGTGGTCGAACTCGGCACCTTGCACAACACACGAGACAAGAGACACCATTCAAGAAATGACGTTTATTTGGATTGGGGTTATGGGAGAATGGCAGCCAAGTGGTTTTCAGACATTCTGAGTGGAGCACGTTAGTAGCAACACCAAGTGTACAAACAAACAACAATAAATAGTTCTCTTATAATCTTTGTTTTAATGGTATAATTCATAAGTTTTTAGAACATTAACTATGCCCTAAGTATGAAAAAAAAAAATAAAGTTTGATACTTTTGAGCGTTTAAATTGAAAACATTTTGTTCCAATCTATGTCAGCCTTTTCTCCGCACGGCGCGGATGTATTAATCTAAAGAAAATGTGTGAGGCGGCATTTCAATTTTAATAATGCTTGACCGTCATGTTGAAAGTGCAGTTTGTCAATATTTGAGAAAGACATGTCAGCACTTTGACAGGTTTGTATTTTGACATTCCTGTCAAAGGACGGAGTATTATCCAGCGCACTGCTTGTGGGCTGGAACTGTGGGGTTGATATACTCCCTTGTGCCGAAACGGGAATCGTTGAAACCACAGTCCCGGACATGGACAAAGTGATCACGGGAGCTGCGTTACCCAGCGTGTTTGTAGTACCTTTTTGGGGGCGGGGGTGGGAGGGGGGAAACATATATACATGGGAAGAAAAATAGTACCCAACAGCATATTGGTAGTAGATCATTGCGCGCATACATTAACGTGCGCGTGATGCCATGATTGCCAAGGACAATGCATTGCTGTTATGGACAAATAGATTGCAATAGATTCCAATTGTTTAAAATGGGCTAAATTAGGCTCAATGTAAATATAAGGTGTTCATCACTCATTTATTACGATGACCTCCAGGAAAAACTGGTAGCCGGTGACGCGTTATGCACAATTTAATGCTCAACATTGTTCACATTGGCCTCTCTTTACGACGTTATTATTCTGTGGCGTGCTTTGTAGGCCTATTCTCAAAGTCGGGCTGTATTATTGTAAGGCATTTCAACAATCACGTATGTTTCTTTGCTAGGACAGGCGAACTTATTTAGGGCGCAGCAAGTTAGCAAGGGCGCTACACTCTTTGCAGGCAAACGGTTCGTTAAAATGCTTACGCAGTAAAAGAATAAAAAAATACAATCCCAAGCATTATACGAAGCATCAGTTGCATGCCTAACCTTACTGATAAATAGACTTACAATTACTTGTGGTCGTACAGCAATGCATCGCTATTTATGGACTAACTGGCCTCTTATTGGTTGCTACATAGTCTCGAAGGAACAGGGCAGGTCATTAGAGTACAAACGTTCATTGTAAAACCATTTTCTATAAAAAAAAAATTATCCGAAATGAAACGGCATAAGTATTTTAGAAATAACACGCTTTCCACTTTAATCGACGTAATCAGCCTGTTAAGTTTAAATTGCGTGATCTGATACAAACGTCAGAATATTTTGGAAATGCTTACTGATTAAAGTAAGTTAAGTTATGCTATTCGCTACCAACAAAGGTATATCCATGGAATACAATTGACCACAGTTATTTAAATACTAATGATTTCCAGCTTAAAATTCCATACTACTTCCATGCACAATCAAGCGCACCTTAGCCTGCATACTTCCACGTTTCGGTCACAAAAAGTCTCGTGACATACACGCTACCGATGTCCTTTTAATCCACAGTGGTTATTAAAGGCGAGATGCGTTATGCTATATGCGCTGCTCATCAGTACTGGGCACTTCAAGTCTATCTTGGATTCTTGTGAACACAAACTTGACTAATTGTACTTGGTATCTGGCTAGAAAACATTATGTTTCCCTTGCATTCTCTTGACTTGAATACAAATGACTTTCGTTCTTTTTTGACTTGCTCCATTAATTTTGCTGTTAGTATCCAAAGATTATTAGAAAGTTTGGCTGCAATAATTTTATAGTTTTTAGACTTGTCTGTTTTGCTACTTAATTTTATCTTTTGGCATCTTTCTGTTTTAATATTCACTTTCAGACATTTTAGGCTTACATGGTTTTTCTGTCAGGTTTAACCCCCTTGGGGCTATCGGTAGCAAGCAGCGGCCTACGACAGTTACAAGTTTGCCTAATTGTACTTTAAATCGTGCTAAGAAAAATTGATTTCATAACATGTTTTTGGCATAAATACTAATGACTTTCATTCTTTTCTGACGTGCCTAAATGCACATTTACTAAATGTTAATAAATTACTCAAATTTGACAGAATTTTCTCACATGTCACAAACCTGACACATTACGTTGAAACATTGGTTTAGTGTTGGCAGTGGAATAGAGCTTAATTGTTTTGAGACTTTCAAAGTGAGGAGTAGTTGTTATCATGGAGTTTGTTTTACATTTTAGTGCAGGATGTCCATTGGTGCAGCCCTTGTTAGGATTTTCCTTGGTTTGTACAGGTGGTGAAGCTGCAACTGTTTATATTACAATTACTGGGACTGAAAATAATGCCAGAGTTTGTTTCTACGTCAGCTATATATTGGCAGGAGGTTTAACTAGGATAAGCTTTTCAGCTAGAAAGGGTACATACTGGTTCAGGCGCAAGTCAAATTGTTCTTATCTGAACCTGTACTATACAACTTTAGTAATTATGTTTTGTTTGACAGGTATTTTTCTTTCGTTATGAAGCTCTGTATTTATAAGCTAAACATCACATTTTCAGCTAATTCATCATTTGCCAAGTTCATTTTTATTCATTATTTTGTGGGTTGTTGTCTTTGTTGAATATTTAGCTTAGACAAAGAGCCTACTCAGAGACACATTTACTGGTATAGGCTGCGAAATAATCTCAGTAAAGACACATAGGGGGCAAAATGCCTTCAAGGACGGCTATTAACATAAAGTATGGTAGTTTTAACAGGCTTTATTCATTACGTCCGTTCAAGGCACTGTCCTATGAGCAATAAATATTTGTAAAACATTGAAACAGACATTTGACATCAATGCGCTTTGACTGGTTTGCGAGGAGAGGACTTATTGTGACAAAAATAAAACAGAGTCGAACTATGAAACCACCATGGAATTCGAATCAAGAAATACATATTTTTTTTTTTTTCACTGGAACAAATCAAATGTATGCTACACACCTCCTATTCACGGTAGTATTTTTACTTCAAGACAACACTACCATTCACAATTGACAGCCTTCTGCCCGTTTTTACCATTTTTTCATCGAAAACACCAAGAAAAGGAGTCAGAAATTGTCAGTGTTCAGAATTAGGAGGGTTAACGTCACGATGACAGAAAGTCAGTTAATGGTCCAACTTTGGGGATGACCGTGCTACTTGGCCTTCCATGTTGTCTCCTTAACCATCAGAGGAACACAAACCGTACGTGACATTCCTTTAGGTACCTAATATCGACACTGTTGTTGTTACACTTTAAATGTGTGTCCGGTGCAAAATGACAGACCGTTGTGTTTAATGTTGGTAACATCTAATTTAAGATAGCATTGACAAAAGCAGCGTCAAGACGTCTTCCCTTACTTTATGTTTCCAGATGGTTTTAACCTAAAAAATAATAGCATAAACTACCATATACATCATTACATTCTATAAATGTTGAGGCCAACAAGATCTAATCGTGCATATGTATTGAAGAGTTTTATCGAATTTCGACAGGTTTGAGTTGCAGACATGAGCTCTATTCTAAAAATCTGTATTATCTATTTGTACATAATGGCTTATTATTTTATCTTGTCGTTTCAGAAAAAAAACAATCCTCTATAAACTTAGCCCATGTTAATCTGTTTTTGTCCACAATAAAATTGCTTTCAAGCTAAAATTTTTTAGCTATGTCTATTGGCCATTTTTAGCTATGTTTATTGGCCACATTTATTTATGGACTAATTTTGTGGTTACCTGCATTCAGGGACAACGATTACAAGTCTGGTGGGGTATGTACTATAAATCAAATTCATACAACATGAATTTCCCTTAAAATGACACCAAGACGGTAATTAGCAGACCATAGCAATGTCTATGGATTTCTCACCTATCACGGTTACATACCATTGCCCTGAAGTGCACTTAAGAGACAGCTGATTTCCCGTTGGGTACAATTTTATCCAATGAGTTATGACAACATAACGATGTCTATGAAAAACCCAACAGATCGACGATGCAACAACATTTCTTGCCAATGGCAGTTGGTTTGGACTTTAAAGTTTAAGAGGCGATTAGCATACTTGATTTAGTTCCATAAATTTTCCCTCCGCGTTTGGATAGCTTCATTTTTATGCATAAAAAGTGAGGCACTGATAGTAACGGGATGTGTTCATTTGACTTTAAATTTGGGGTCAATCTAAGTTACGTCTAAGCTGACATAATGCGTGTATATCTAACCGTCTTATGTTCCGTCTGCTTTGAGTTGTGTAATCTGACGCTGCCCTATCCTTATCAGGCATAGTGGGCAAATATCCCATATGGAGAGGAGTAGTAGGCGTACACGTACTTTCAGCATTTAGCTTCTGCAAAATGTGCAGAGCCTGTAGCTTCACATAGACCTGTCATAATACACGCTAAACAAGTCAGGCAACAAGGTTTATTTATTTATTTATTTATTTATTTATTTATTTGTTTGTTTATTTATTTATTTATTCATTTATTTATGTATGTATGTATTTATCCGTCCATCCATCCACAAAAAGTTACAACGTATAAATCAATATCTATCTATCTATCTATCTATCTATCTATCTATCTATTTACCTGTTTATTTACTCTTCATTCATTTATATTAATAAAATGAAAGCCTGTGAAACGAGCAGACTTCTGTTGCAGGTCGTACAGGTGCAATGCATGGTACTATACTATATACATCAGGTCGAAACTTTTTTTATATTCAGTATAAATGATTTGTGCTATCGATGGTCTTCATAGGTCTAAGCTCATGTTTGGTCGCTGTCACGTATATTTTTCTTTCAAATATGCAGCACAATTTGATTTGCCACAATAGGAACTGCAAATAATGTACGCAACTTCCCATGCTGATTGGGTGTGTGCGTGGACTCCGCTAAACCACAATGACTGACATTGTGAAATCCACAAGTAGGAGTGTCTGTCAAAATATAGATAGATAGATAGATAGATAGATAGATAGATAGATAGATAGATAGATAGAAAGGGAGGCAGGCAGACAGACAGACTGACAGGCAGGTAAACAGTCAGGCAGACAGACTGATAGATAGATAGAAAGACAGACAGACAGACAGACAGACAGACAGATAGATAGATAGATAGATAGATAGATAGATAGATAGATAGATAGATAGATAGATAGATAGATAGATAGATAGATAGATAGATAGATATTGATTTATAGGTTGTAACTTTTTGTGACCGTACATCTTCGACATGAGAGAACATATAAACTCAATAAACATGCACAAGGACGAATATTTCACATTTTTAGGCCTGATAGATTGCCATAATTCATAGTATGTTGAACGTGTAGACTCAGATGACTCAGACTCAGATGACATTTATTTGACACATCAAAAAGCAATACATACATGTGGAATACAAGTTTCAAAATTATGATATCACAGCAGTTACCATTATTTAGTAAAATTACAAGTAATGTGCAGGATGACTCCTGCTAAGGAAATAAGTTTCCGCTATTACAGGAGCCACCTTGGAGAGATATTAACTGATTATGTAAACTCACTCAAAATTAGTAAACATAGTAATCACAAACATGAAACATAATCGATTAAAGAGTTACAAACATAGCAGTTGGGTATGGTACATACATTTGAGTATAGATTCACATAGTAAGTTTTGAAATATCCTGAAAAATCTGAGAAAGAATGAGTATGTAATTTATCAGTGATACAAGGGGGATGCGTACTACACAGCTCTTGGCTGTACCATTTAGGCAGTAACACAATTTTAACAGACTACCCGTGTTGCTGCTTCTCCCAAGCATTTGATAATGGTTGAATATTCATTAGGTGCTTGCGAAAAAACTGATAGCTATTCCAGAGGACAAATGACTTGTACATTTGGAACCAGAGTACATAGTTTCACCCCAAAGAGCGCCAATATTCATTCAAAACACCATAGCTAAAATATGTATTTCCTTTGATTATAAACAAAAATTCAACGTGTCATCTAACTTATAGATACATTCAGACGGCATCAAAAACACAATCAAGACGACAGAAATCAGGTAACAAAGCTTAGAGATATGGGAAGGTAACAATTGGGCATGTATTTTTATTATGAGCGTGCAGGTAAAATGTGGTGCATTCTTTATATTTGACAAGCCTGCAAAGACATAAGCTTCCTTTCATTTCCACTTTATGCATTGTCATCGGCAACGTCCTGTCACCTGAAGCTGATTTGTGATTTAACAAACACATGCACGCTTTTAATCATACAATATGGCGAACACATCTTCCACCTGCTAGCCGCCTGTTTAACAATGACACACCGAATACCGTACCTAAATTTTGCTTCTCATCCTTAACGACAGGAATGTGATGAAGGATGGGAAATACATACCTATAGTATCAAAAGCATTGTTTGAAACACTGCTCTTCAAACAATGCTCGCAAGGTCAACGTTAAATTATTTTGAATACAATTAGCGGAAGCGGATACGCTGTACCTAGCAGTTTCTTAGCTTTAGCAGACAGAGTACCTCTCCGTGTGGCCTTCCTGGCTTTAAACAAGAAGCCAACATAATAAATTACGATAAACATAAAAACTGTGCTTAACAGGGATAAATAAACAAATAAATAAATAAATAAATAAATAAATAAATAAACAAACAAACGAACGAACGAACGAACAAACAAACAAACAAATGAATAAAGAAATAATGAGAGAAAAAGTCACGTCACTTTTACAGTCAAAGGTTGACACTGATGCACTCTTTCGGTTGAAAATTGTGTGCCAAACTACGTGGCTATGGTGGGCAAAAAATTAAGTGCCGTGATACGTATATTTTTCTCCAAGTCAAAATGATGTTTGGTATTTGGACATTTGATTATATTAATGGAAATTTAACCCAGGCATGACAACTGACAAAAGGATTGCTCCCCCTTCCCATTCGATGCAAGAAAATAGAAAAAGAATCATCTCATCAAGGAAATTCGTGTATTATGACACAGATTCTTTATAATTTATGCACTTGTGGTTGCATGCAAAATGTCCTGAGACAAAGGTCATTATTCATATCTGTCACGTATTTAGCTCTTTTATATTATTTATTTAATACTTTTGAATGTTTTTATATTATTTATTTAATACTTTTTAATATATTTTTCACGTATTGGCCGAAAAGACATGGGTACCATTTTATTGACGTACATAGAGTGACGAGAGAAAACGAAAGTATGCACAAATAATATCAATATTAAAATATATTACTGACTACTAGTTCAAATCATAGGATATTTTAACACATGTAAACTGTATTGGATCCAAGAGAAATATGTAGTATTGATATTACTTTTTGTAATTGTTTCAATAGTATTGTTAATACAGGCATTCCAGAAAATTGTGTCCAATCTAACTAAACAATGATTGTGTGTCGTCAAAGATGCGCATTACTTTTCGCACGAAATATCTTCTTTATGTGCGGGGGGGGGGACTATATTGATTCCAAAGGCTCTGTTTATTGTTTTACTCATTCCAACACGGCTTTGAATTACAAATACATGCATACATATATTCATACATACATACATACACACACGCACACACATAAATACATATTTCTCAGCAGAGGGTCCTTGAAGAAATGTGACATAAATGATTCCAAATCATTTGTAATTGTTTTATGAAATATTGCGGTGCAACAAACCACTTCACGGTCAAGCGCATCACAGGGCCTTGACGTGAAAATGACTATCTGACAATAAGCGTCTGTGAAGAACATCAAAGACTACGGATACAACATAGAGATCATGCCCGTTATATACTTGTACAATGTGACACAACGTGAAAAAGTCGAACTAATTGCATGTTATCCGATCATTATATATCAAACATACTGATTAAATGTTTAGGGAACTTATGAAACCTTCATTAAAGTTTGAGGCAAACGTTCTAAAATCTTTAACTTCGACGCGTGTTGCCAATTACCCCCTTCAATCGCACTTGATGTTGCACAGCTTTCGAAAGACATTTCTTATTCGAAAATGAATAAAAATGCAAGCAGAACATTTGAACGCTTGGGATGTGTGCATCATATGATTTTTTTATACAGTTGTTCGTTTTAAGATGTTGCGGAAAGTGGCTTTGTACTTTTACTTTTTTCGATTGCGTTACAGACAGAATGCCATTTGTACAGTCACAAAATGTAAAATCAACGCAAAGTACAAGGTTTATATTTTGCGTTGACGCAAAATGTAAGGCCACCAAATTCTGCAATTTTTCGAGTCGACGACAAAAAGTAAAATGAGGGTTTCTGGCCGCAAAATGTAAAGACAAGGCAAAATGTAATCCTTTTACCAGAAGAAAGTTGTCCGATACATTTTAAACATGGACCCTGTGGATCATACAGGCCTAGGCCAACATACAACCTATCCAGTAAAAACATCCTTAAAGCAGATCGTCAGAGTCTAACAACTACTTTAATCAATCAGTGCAACAAGTGATCACGGGTGGTTTAGGCAGATAGGCGACTCCCTGCCCGAGGATTATCCTCAATATCCCTTCTTTATGCATTATCAGTCAGGATAATCAGATAATATATAGGATAATCAATGAGCAGTGTTCTTTTTCAAATCCAGAATCACCTCATCTTGTTTCGTTCTTCTTTGGACAGACATACGCCTGCCATAAGCACTCTGTTAGCAGGATTTGTTTTTTCTGTATACCTATATTTGAAAGAAAACATATGAAAACATCATTAAAGGCATCATGGTACTTTCCGGTGGAATACACACATATATTGTCCAATGGTACTGCAAATGTTTGTTGAAGTTTGTAGTGCATCGATTTTTGGAAAACGCAGTCTTTCCGAACAAGAACGCGCCTACGACTAGGCCTGTATGGTATTTTTCTCTAGATTGGAAACTATTCGACCAGACACGCGAACTATAATTAGAGGTACAATGTGCAGCTACAGCTTAGAATATGACATGGACTGGTAGATTGATGTTAATTACACATTCACCTCATTTATGAATGGCATTCAATCCATTTTATGTACATTCCCTCTGTTTCTGAACACTGAAAGAATAGGTGTAACCATGTGTTCATATACTCATCGGGACAGTATGGGTGTGCACGCTTCGGGTTGGCATCTTGGCTAATAACAACTTTACTAATACCTACGCTAGTTCAGTACCAACTTTACTAATATACCTACGCTGGTTCATTTTATTACTGCTTTCTCATTGTCATATCCTTTGTGCCCTCTTGCAGACACGAACGGCAGAATGACTGAACGTACCGTACACAACAACTCCACAAGAAACGACCAAAGAAAACTGGAAGAAGCATTCAATCGTGCATCCCGTTGTTGCTGTCGCCTCAGTCATCATGTTGAGGGCACCAGTATCAGATGCATGCCGTGCGGGTCCCTTGTTTCCCCCACTTGTTCCCCAACAAGGACAGGGACATGTGTAGAACCACAAGGTAAATGCCTGTAACGAATCTGCTCCCAGTAGTCGCACTTCATTTCTTGACTCCACGACAGTTTTTTTTCCTTAACAGTCCGTCCGTAGGATTATATGAAATGTCTGTCACTAAGCAGACAAATCAAAATTTTAATGCTGGAATGATCTCCAACCCGACATCATTGATTCAGCAGTGTGCACGTACATGTACATGGAGGAGATATAGAGATCATATATGTATATAATACATCGGTATTACAAATACAGGGTGCGGAAGAGATACTGGTTGTTGGGTACAATTGCAGTACAGCGTACATTCTGACAACAGAGTTTCATTCAACAAATATCTGTTGATATGGATATACTGGTAACAAATATGTTTTCCAGTGTTAGTTACAGGATCTAAGCCCGATGTTCATGACTGGGCAAAGGACTGTCTTTAATATGCACTTCAAGGTTGTGTACTTACATTGTTAGGCTCTGCTCGCACTGGACAAGTCCCATTATAAGTTGTATACCATATTTATTATATAAACAAGTGCCATCGCCGAGGTAACAAATTGAACTGACGTCAAAGGAGGTAATATGCAAAAGGGGAAAAAACATTTATTTTAAACATGTTTCGACAAATGTCCAAGTTACGTAAGGCCTTACAAAAATATATATGTATGTCTGGGTCCGAAAACCCGACCAACCCCACTGAAAAGTCCCGACTCTAAAAAATTTTTTTTTTTGAAAAGTAAAAGTTTCAAGTCGCCCTTTCCTAATGAAAGTTGATCAACCCTGCCTGAAAGATTTTATCGAGAAAGTGGCCGTCATGTGCTGTTATTTTGCTGAAAAGTCAGCTCAAACACAGTAGTTCATTTCAACGTGTCTGCAGTGGAGGGTTAGCTTGGGCCGGAGAAAGAGCATAGCTGCATAGCCAGGGTTGTTCCGTGAACCAGCAGAGTCATTGCCCCCCCCCCCCCCGTTTAACGATTTTATCAAGAAAGCGGACGTCATGTGCGTTATTTTGCAGTAAAATCAACTCAAACACAGCATTTTCTTTCAACTTGTCTGGAGGGCTAACTGGGGCCGGGAAAACAGCATAGTAACACAAAGTTCAATAAGGCATAGCCATGGTTGTTCCGTGAAACAGCATAGGCCATATCCCCGGTTGTACGGTGATCGTTACCGTGGTATTTGGTTTAAACATATTTTATTCCAAAGAAAGCAATTAGGAAGGAGGCCAGAGTCCTATACAAATCCTTCTTTCGAATATCGCAATATTTCGCTAGGTTTCAGGTGTCTGTTCTCTGAGTTAGCAGGGCAAACGATCTTAAAGTACTTTTAAAACATGACTTACTATCTTCACTTAAATCGGCCCACTCGGTTGTGTGTGAAGCAGTTATCATCGTAAGTTACAAGTCTCAATGCGACACGATAGACCTTGAGCCGGCACGTGGTGAGCGCTATTTTGAATATTGTGCAATGCATTGCATTGCGGAACAGTCGCACAAAAATACATTTGATTTGAAGATCAAGTAAATCACGGCCACAGCATATATCATTGCATTATCGATGCTTTGAAACATTTGCAAAATATATACTTTTGGTTGCATATGTCATAACCTCTCCACCAGATCGTCCCAATACTATTTTCATTTAGTACAAACCATTGGGTACGGAATCCACAATTTTCAAAATGGCAGCCATTATGGGTTAGTCCCAATTTGATATTTTGAAGAGGTAGTATCCAAAATATATGTGTGATTAATGTCAATGGACAGTTAATTTGTGGAACGAATGTAATATACAATATATAATGGGACCTTTCCAGAAGGGAAGCAAACAATTATCCACTTTGTCATCTCTTTGAATTGTTACCTACCTGGAATGCAGCTGGAGGCATTTGTTGTTTATAACTGCCATGATTTCTTTTATCCCTTTCATATGTTAACATACCAGTTTAAGTGATCAGTGATGATCAAAGAAAATATTTATATCAGAACTGTTTCTTCGTCGCTCCTTACAATTTTCAATTTACAATTCATCTTGTTGCGGAGAAACAAAAAGGGGATGTAGTTACATATTGTTTTCCAATTCCAGCTACTCTCTCTAAAACGAGACATCTTACGTTTAAAAACATTGCTATCTGAGCATGTAATCATCATAGTTATGTACTAAAAATATTATGAATAGAAGTCTAATGCATTTCATGAAAAATGCATGTTTACAAGTTCCACTAGCGTGTTCAGGACCACAATACAAATGAAGTTCTTTTCATAATTATTAAATGGACTCCTCGGAAAATCCTGTGTAAACGACAAACAAACGGACAAGGACCATGTAGAAGTGCCAGAAAATGGTAGAATGAGACCAGTGCGTGCCAATATCTTAGTTTTTGATTCATTCCAGGTCAAAAGCCGTCTGATTCTTGACAAGCTCATCAACATGAACATCCCTAGATAAATAACAGCAAGACTTGACTCTCCACCAAGCAATACATTATTCATTAAATCTATACAGACAATAAGATGTCGCATTTATGACATAAAATAATAATTGCCATTAAAAAAATAGAAGCGGAAAACAGTTTTCAACAATGCTAGGGAAACTGCACCAAAAATTCGAGCAAACGAGAACCATCCATGATCAAAATTTGCCAGCTATCAAACAAGCAAAGTCAAATCCGCAAGTGCAATACACACCAACAACTAAGCATCATTTTATATCAGTGAAGTGAAGTACGTGTGGAGAACTCCATCAAATAAACCCATCTTGAAGATGGACCTAGTCTATTCTTCATGTCTATATACATGCAGATAAGTCATCAAAAATGCAAGAGAAAGACATTGTGTTTTTTGTTCAAGTATTAAGAGTATTTCCTTGCAAAACATCACTGATAGAAATGGAGTCCGACAGTCTCATCAACCATCCCAGACTTCAGGCTGCTCAATTCTGTTTATGATTGCTGCCCTGAAAACACTACCACCAGACACGAGGGGAATACGCATTCCGTTCTGTCTGATAATGCAGCTTGGCAGAGCACAGATCATGCTATACGTGCACATTGTGGTAAATATGGGCTGTCTCTGCCTCTGTGGCGGTCCAGTGGGTGTTTTGTCCCCTTTGTTTCTGTTAAATCTTAATCTAAAGCGAAGGGAGGACAATTAGCAGCTTGCTGGTGTTTCTTTGTGAGCCAAGTGCTTTTGGCAGGGCACCACCAGTGCATAACAATGCCACAGCTGCGACTGACGAGAAAGCCGCCACTTTGAAGCATTCATCATACTGACCCATTGCAATAAGAAATGCTGCAGTCGGTACTGTTGAATCCAACTTGTGGCTTCCCATATTAGTTCCACCTGCCTGAGATGATATATCTCTCATGTATGTATCATTTTGCCCTGGTGGTCCTCTGTCGATGATTTAGGATCATATTTACTGCACTTGGCCTTCAAATGTCATCTTGCTTGTTTCTTCATACTGCTATTGAGGGTCCTCCAAATCGCTCTTGATTTCTACTATTACCAGATATGCCTTGTCTTTCGCGTATCTCTCGGCCTCAAACTCTAAGCCAACTCATTCCATCCTTCCACTGGCTATATGTCATTGATCTAAGAGGGCACAAGACGTCAGGGAGCGAACAGGTAATAAAAGTACCGACGAAGGTATTGTTGATCAGCACACCTGCATTACTGGGAGCATATTCTAACCAAGGGATGGTACAAAGCAACAGCTACCCACTTGTCCTGCCTAACCTTTTACTTGAAAGAAAACTATAGCTTCAGGAACAGGGTCGTTTTTAAGGAACGTGTTTGTCTACACTTAGTTGGTACGAATGATCCAGATATTATATTTATTGCGTACCTGGACTTTCAGGCACACTCAACCTTTGTAGTTGGGTTTTTGTTTTTAAAAAAGAAGTGAGAAACAACGCATATGTGTTATATAATAGGGAACTTTAATACATCTCAACAAAATTGAAATATCTTTTATCATAAGGATATCCTGCCACTTGACCTGAAGATCATTTATTTCAAACGGAACCAGCTGCCTACTTAGCATTTAAAGTACAGCTGGTTTTGTCAAAGGAGCATGTAATAGCTGTTTCACACCATAATAACTTACTAATTATAACGCTAGTTTTATACTTCATGCAACAAGCTACTATTACATCCAACATGTCCAGATTCATCCTAAAAATTGTAACTAATAACTCATGCCATGACCACAAATGACTGCACACTTCCTACATTTTGCACTGTGCTTGATGCAGAGTGAAGATTGCATGTGTAGTGTCACTGGATGGAATTGATGGAATTGACATGGGTTAAGGAAAATGAAAACAGCTTTGGTGTGGTAATAATCTCAATAAATTGAAAAACATATGGCAATCTTTATCTTTTTTTCTTTTTCTGGTGCCTCTTTAGATGTTAATTGAAGTAGATAATTGTTCCCTTTCCATAGCTGATGACAATTTTCAGGTTTGAGAGAGACAGAGAGAGAGAGAGAGAGAGAGAGAGAGAGAGAGAGAGAGAGAGAGACAGACAGACAGACAGACAGAGCTTAATTACGTCTTTTTCTGTTATCATATTGTTCTTCCTGGCTTGACCTCAATTGTCTTATCATGAATCCAGCTTTCTGTTTGCACACCATTTCAGTATTTGTTGAAATGTCCACATTGCCACTTTGAATCAGAAACTTGAGAACAAACATAGAATGGATAGTATGTAAGATTTGATGGCACTAGAGTTCTCAACTTACAGGTATCTTTACAACCGCTAATAAGGTAAAATTAAGAGACGAACACAGAAATGCATTTTTAGTATGATATGTCAAACTCCTCTGAGAAATAAGCTTGAATCAAAAGGCATTAAACGTGCAGTAACCTCGTTTCATCAAAGCTAAATAATGACGATCTCCTCAACTAGGCCATAAAACTATTTTTTTTTAGCAAGAGATCACTTAAAAGTTCAACTTATCTTTTCTGCCTGTGGCACAGGGTTAGAAATCAAGAATGTTGACCTCCAGTACCATACATCATTCCGTAACTCTATTCTCTGTGGTATTAAAGATGAATCAATATATTTCAGTATAAAGAAACTGCCCGTGCCAAACAGGGATTGAGCCATCGACATTACGCACCTTTCATCTTGTATTGGATTGGTTGTATTGAGGCCAGAAAAATATTGGATTAACCTAAAGGAACTATAATTCGATACGCAACAATTTCCATTGTGATTTGCAATCAGTGCTCAGCGAGAGGTGCAATCACAAAGAGTCAAACACTCTTCACTTTGCTATATAGGTTGTTGCTAACCCGACCGGTCGTTCTCATGCGATAAAACCTTTCCATCTACATCTGCTGTTTCTAGTTAAAGATTCTATTTAGGGACACATTTGCTCAAACAAGTACCGATTTATGGTCGAAAAAATGAATTTTTTACTCATTACGCGCTCTCATTATTTACACACAGAAAAGTTCATAGCTGTTTCTACAACATGGCATCTCCACGCACCTTCCATGACATATTTGACTTTTTGGTGTAGATATGTGAGATACATGTTCCCAT
The DNA here is from genome assembly GCA_964020975.1 of Hermodice carunculata. NCBI lineage: Eukaryota > Metazoa > Annelida > Polychaeta > Eunicida > Amphinomidae > Hermodice > Hermodice carunculata. The sequence goes on along the minus strand of OZ026630.1, from coordinate 50,906,402 downwards.
AATAGGTTTTGGGTACATCAGGGAAATTTGCCTCTCCAAACTGTAAATTGCTTGAAAAATGATGCACGCTGACCCCAAAGGGTGTATGGATTTCCGGTAAAAAACTTACCGAAACGTGATGCTATGCACAATAATCAGAACACAGTTTTGATGTTCGAAGAAATGAAGCATTCATGTTTTAAATCTAGCTTCGCACTTATTGGATCGATCCATCATTTGGTTCGTTGGTGCGAAACTATCAGTGCCATCCTATGTCATCTGGTAATACTATTTTAGAAAGTGTATATCATACTGTGTGGAGTTGTCCAACCAAAGTGGACGCCACGTCTCATTTCGCCAATATGGTCCGTAGGCCGCAACAAAGTGGAGGAAGCCAAAAGAATCAGGGATCGTGCACGCTACAAGAATACCTGAAAGGTTTCTATGATATGCTCGCTACCATATAATTCTTCTCAACGTTCTCAGCCCCTGTGCCAGTATATTTATACGCATTCTCCAGCCTTTGCCAGTGTCATGTACAGGTCACACCTGACGACACACCGTCAGCAATTTGGGGATAAGAGAGCAGAGAAATGATAATGATGGGGTTTCTGCAATATTGTTTCTGATGAACACAGGTTTGCCTATCAACGGAATTGCCAAATTAAATAATGTTAGCTTCATCTATGTTTTTCATGGAACAGTGCAGAGAAGGAACAGCAGGAGATATTTGTGGAAGATGAGACCACTATCTTATTTACAATACATTTTCATATTAGTGTAATGTCTTCTTTAACACAATTCAAGTGGAAATTTTTGAAAAATTGGTTGCCATGTGTGACAATGTTTAGTTGTCAACACGAGAAACGTGATTCGAGCTGGATCTATCCGAGTTACGTCGTAGCGCAAAGATATGTAATATTTGCCTGGCCCTGCAATTTTATCAGAAATCATAATGCATATGTAATGAAACAACACAAATACACCGATAAGCAGGGGTGATATACTGGCTAAAATCACGTAGCTATTACAAGCCAAAGCTTGTCAAGGTTGTCACAGTGTAACCTAAAACACATTGACATAATTGTGGCGTCGCACCTTGAAGAATGATAGAGGCAGGGATTACTTTTTACACTAGAGCATGAAGAGTTATTTAATGCACACAGAAACATATCAATAATTAAATTCTGTGCCTGACAAAATATGTTGTACTGAAGAACTGATTAGTTTATATGAAAATTGTTTTCTTGTATCACACAGCATGGCATATGCTGGTCACCGTTTTGTGTACAATTTTAGACCTTTCGGTTCTAATCACAAGGAGACAGTGCCCATAAGAATTACAATTATGTCCAGATTCGATTCTAATTTCTTGTTAAAAGTTCTCTCATTCAGGTTCTAGGTTTGTTTAACTCTTTAAGTTCCAATTGCGACTAAAGTCGAACTACTTAAAACGAACTGCTATGAGTTATGATCAGGGTGTTGGATTCATGTTTATTGTAAAATGGCCGTTCGTTCAAATAGCAGCGCGCTACAGTTAAATAGAATATAATAGTCTGGGTCAACAGTTTGCTCGGTGCCCTTATGGGCTCCCAAGGAAAGCTGTGGACGCAGCTCAAAATGTGCATGGAAAGAGTCAACGATCGAGATAACAGCTTCTAGTGAACCACAAATGCGCTAAGGAAAGCTGTTGATTCAATGTCCAAAATATCTGGTTTCTTGATGCTTGTTTGCAGATGCTTCGATCAGGAGATTATATTGGAGGTACATAACTTTTACCCTAGTCTAATAAGTCTAACTGATGGAGTTAAGAAAACGTCAGATTCCCCGTGCTGTGTTATAATGACATGTGATTCGTATGTATTGGCAGTTAAAGATCGGTTCGATTAAGACATTTTACATTTTGCTTTCCTGGAGGATTCCACGTCAAACAAATATTCAATAAAACAATTTTTCATACTTTGGACACACGCACAAAAAGATAAATAAATTAAAAAAACCCAAGTTCAGCAAAAGTGGTAATTTAATATCTTGGGTTTAATACCATTTTAAGCAAATGAGAACGGAAAGAAACGCTTCTACGCGAATCATATTTACAACTTTTTTTCACCTGCTCGTGAATACTGTGAAAAATTGTAGTGCTCAACGCTTTTGCTATAAAACTGTTTTTAGGCAACGAGACATACTGTGGCATGTAAGACCCTTCTATGCCGTTGACAACTCTATCAATACATTATCCAGATTTCGTCATTCATCAAAAGCCCATTTTGTGCATTTAGCTTTTTCATATGAATATTTCATTCACCCCATATATGACAAAATGAAAATGAAACTGGCGTTCGCCACAGCCTGGGATGTGGACTCGTAACGTGACGATGTCACGTAGTTTTACAAATGAGTAGGCCTCCCAAAATGCTTGAAATTATACCATTGATTTGTGAGTGTGAATTAATTTCCTGATATTCGATCGATATGCCTCGAAAAGAGTGAAATGTGCCGGATCACTGGAGTGTTTCCCGCCCGGGGCCACAAAAGCGACGCACAAGGTGGCGTCCTTTGCAAAACAGCGGACGTAAATCTCGCTGAAACTTACATAAAGATATATTGGATGAATGAACGTATGGCTTCCTACTGATATGTAATTCCAAGGCAATATCCAATTTCTTACCACAATTGCTGTCTGTCATATCGAAATAGTAATCAATAAACGTTAAATCAGAACGGAATTTGGTCTTTGGTAACAAAGAATTCATTCATTCTCATGAATTAGACGCTGGAGACAAAAATGCTCCCCACGTACAGAGACATACTGGAAATCGCTGGCATCATGTTTATTATTCACGATTAGAGTTCCAATGTGAGTATTTACAAGGTAGAGAAAGAACATATTTAAATATTAGTCAAACATTTCAATTGCAAAGAACCGTATCAAGATATTGAAAGACTTAGCAAATCAAGCAACATGTCAACATTTATTTGATTGTTATTTGGGCAAAATATGACAAGAACTTAAAGGGTTAATACAAACAAATTGGGTGAAGTATTAGTATCATATATATCATATTTAAAATATACAAAATATACTCATCTATCCCAAATCCGACAAATATATTATAATGGCCACATAATGTGATTCATGGTAATGGTGTGGAATCAATTTCAACAGAACAAAATACACAATGTACTTATAATGAGTTGTGCTAAAACATTACAACCGAACATTTCAATAAACGGAAAGTACATAATAGTGTAAAACATGGGTAATATAGTGTTGAAATTAGCTTTGATTTGAATATTTTTGCATGCGTTCTTATGGCTACATAGTCTGTCCATAACAACGACACCAAATTTTCTTGAAGGTGTTAAATTTGTAGATAATTCCTCTTTCACTTTTCTTTCTGGATCGAAACTGATCGGAACAAGTTGCTGAAGGTATCACATTTACTTATGGTCAGTGCATGATTCCAGTTTATATCCCATGGTCAGAGTGTCTTGCCCTGGTATCTGGCAGAAGGAACTGCGCAGGTCACGGGCAGTTATGGGATTTACGCTAACACTCAGGCTAGTCCCTTGTGGCCAGTCTTTAATGACATACTGCACATAGCGAACATTACCCTTCGAAACACCGTAACAGGGAGGACAAGGCCGGACTCTAAATGTAGTTTCATCTGGGTAGTATTCCTGGTGTAAAACAAGATGTTTCTCGACTTATACTTTGATAATACACCGCACTAGCACTCTTTTCTGGATTAAAACACGTTTGGAAGCAACTGCTCTGAGAAACATATCTGCAAGTGGCGACAGTGTTAGCCTGGTTTTCTTGTTCCTGTTTTACATTAGCGAGGTCTCGGTTAAAGTTCTTTCCTGAACTTGTAAGGCATTCGATAAGTTTCCGCTACTGCAGTAGTAGGTGTTTTCCCTTCTCTGTAACTTGAAGCCGATACCAGTAATCCATTATTGTTTGGTCGCTCGGCCGACACTACTGTTAAGTCTTCAGTCTAACGCAAAACATTTGTATACCACTTCAGCACGCGTCGGAATTGATCACTAACAATTTGTCAGTTCCTTGATTTTAGTTGTCTTTTGGCGTAGAAAATGAGATTCCGAATATATATATATATGAATATATATATATATATATATATATATATATATATATATATATATATATATATATATATATATATATATATATATATATATATATATATATATATATATATATATATATATATATATATATATATACCATATGTCACGATGACATGTGGCTGAGTGAGCATCGCCGTAATACTTGCTTGATTGCCGGCCTCAGTTTTGGTTTGGCAATGCCGTTAGTCATATGAGCATGTCCATATGTTAAACAGCTAGCATACACCTACATCTACACTGGGTGCTTATCTTTCGTTTTAAGATTTCAACTTATTGCCTCAACCAAATGCTTTTTTTTTTGTATTTTAAAAAGAAAGAAGTTGTTTTAATGTAGTCTGGTCAGTCACATCAATATATACACACACAGGCATATATATATATATATATATATATATATATATATATATATATATATATATGTACGTGCGCGCGTGTGTGTGTCTGAGTGTGTCTGTGTCTGTGACCTCATCAAACACGACCCTAACTCATGAAAATACCAAACTTAAAAATAATCTAACCATTCACAAGAATATGTATGTATTTACATAAACGAGAGACAATTGGAAATAATAAGACACAGTTCATTCAAATCTGAACAAATATTTTCAAACAACCACAACTAAGACTTGGTTTTTTGATCACCGCTATAGATGCAACCTCCTGTTTTCGTATTCCTCAAGCAAGTAAGCATTTTTACCTTTATTTGCCTTCATTTGCAGCCCCCTATTGTCAGTTATCAAGGCCACAATATCACTAGGTCGTTGTATGAGGTAATACTATAATTTCCTTCATCATAGTATCTTAATAAATGTACTTTAAATGGACATATATTTTCTTTTTCCATTATGATGGACTGTACAGCACCGGTACTATTCACCTTAATAAGTTCACACAGCTTTAATATTAATTACCCCATACAAATGTAATAGTAATTGAATCTATCTCAAAAAGATATTGTGTTCTATATCCTTTCAGGGTGGAGCATATTAGCGTGGAAGATGGGAGCAAATGTAGGCCCTGTTTACGGATCGCAGATAACTATCAATAGGTCAATGTTAAACAAATTCAAACATCCGACAAATTGCGTTTCACGAGAATGTTCTTGCACCTAAGTTAAATTCATAGTTCATTGAATGTGAAGTTGCCAATTGTGATCAGCGCAAACAACTTACACACCTTCGCACATCGTGTGAAACAAGGTACAACATTCAAGTTGTTATGATTCCGCATAGTGAATGCTGTCTACTATAATCATTTCTACAAGGTCCAAAGCATGATCACAATGGACATATTTTAATATGCTCGTTGAAGTGGAAAATGCCCCCCCCCCCTCTGTGAACGGTGTTCTCACTAACATCGCATGACGTACAAGTCAAACTAAAATGTTCTTTGTGTTTCTTATAGCCACAACTTTGAGTGTTTTCTGATAAAACAGCCTAGGCTGATCAGGCTGGGGTGCCAAAAGGCACAAAAAATCATAATGATAATTCTTTACTGATGACCAAGCCTTGAATGAGCTTCAGCGCTTCGTGACATCCGAATTCCACGAGACGTCCTCGGGGCTTCATAGATTAGAGGGTTTTTACATATTAAATTTCCCCAGTCCCTGATTCTTGTCCCATCAGTATTCTAGCCTCTTGGGAAATTTAATGTTTGCTTTCAAGATCACTACGCTGTACAATGAGGTCCATTGTGCAAGTTCGCATTGCGTCAATTCAGATAATTGAGGGTTTTTCAAAGGTTCGGCGATTTGGCAATCGGGAGATACCACGCAGCATATCAAATGGGTCCACGTTCTTCCCCATTCGAACACTGACATATTTTGGCGTACTCGCAAAGTACCAGTTGCATGCCCCAGACTGAAATAGATGCCACTGTTAAGAATGAATTTTATATACTTTTATGTGGTGTGTAATGTGCCAAACAGATTCCCCACGTGGTTTCTGTACACACAGAAGGCACTCCGTCCATTGCATGTCCTACTAGATATGTATGGGCACAGCAAATGACTGAAAGTGTGCATTTTTGCTGTGCTGCTAGTCAATGCAAAATCTGGTGCTCAAATGAATGTCTTCAATATGTTTTCGAGTGTTCTTAAAACTGTGTCTAACCAGAGACATGGTAGGACAAATGTTACCTCTTCACAGGGAGGCTATTGTTATAATTCATTCTAGTCCTGAACCATGACCTTATGTGGGATATATATAACCAAAGCCCCAACGGTTATTATTGTCAGTGTCAATGAAACCAATCCCCACACCGAGAGAAAGTTCCATCAGCATGACTTGAGGCTATGTGTCTCTGTTCAAAATATATAAAGTACACAACCAGAGCCTGCTTCAGCAGTAAGTTTAAATTTGTGCCTTGTAGAAGAGCAGGATTTTTCAAAAGTTGTACACTGTACTTCATGATGCATCGGTAAAAAGATCATGATCAAATATTTACTTTGTATTCTTCAGACAACTATTATCAAATGCAACGTTGCATACGCAACTACGAGAGAGTATAAACAATTTTTGAGCCTGATACAGTTAATGAAAGGGACTAAAACCAAATTTTACTCTAAAAAACCACGAAACTTTCAGATAATTACATGCATCATATCAAGATTATTTGCTTGGAATTACCTACTCTTATGCTTATTTTCAGAAAGGTACTTTGGTCATACAAGGTAAACTTGCGAAGCAATAATGACCCTATTCAAACGTAGTCCTTTCTGGAATTTGGATAAACAGAAAAAAATAATGATTCGTATATCAATTTTTTGTAGGGTATCTTCTGTCGAGGGCAACAGGTATTCAGCATGACTAGGGAAACGCTATTATTAATTCATTAAAAAAGTAGTTTTGATTGTCAAAAATGATCAGACAGTTTAAATCCCTTACGTTGATATGTATCAGATTAGCGCAATTACGTATTTAATAAAATTAGTTGTCTTATAGCTACAAAATTTCAATTTTCAATTAAAATAAATGTGCATTATTTTAGATAATAAGATTATGCCTTTGTTTTACAATGTGGTCCCTCCATTTGTACAACATCACAAAAAGGTGAGTTAGAAATAATCTATGACAGGCCGTAAACCTGGGATGAGGGGTTGATGCGAGTTGTGGGGTTTGGGAGTTTTTGCGAGGCTTTGCCGCGCAAAAACCACTGAAATCTCGCAAAGGCTAACTCCATACCCCAGATTCACGGCCTATCGTCGATTCTTTTTCTCACATACCTTCTAAGCTGTTTTGTGTCCCAAAATAAAGTTGATTCCAGATAGTTTTGCCTCGGTACCCCTCGTTTTAAGAACCCGGATTATCCAAATGGAACTTGATAGTACTATGTTCAAATGCTAAATTGGTCCCTCAGCTTCAAAACAAAAGTTCATTAGTTCGTTTAAAGTTAATCATTCATTGAATTTATCTGAGATTTCCACACATTATTTTTACAATAAAATTTTGTGGAGATACAATAAAAATTATATTGAAACACACATGTTCTCAAAATAGGGACAAACAAATTGTTTACAAACAGTCCTTGATCAGCTGTTTCGCCATCGAGCTCAATTGTTGTTTAATGGTTTATTTTAATCAATAACTCAAAACAGGTAATATACAAATATATAAGAGGGTGTGAATCAATCGACACATAAAAAAAATGAGTGTTCTGAAATTTATAGTCACGGGGTTTTATGAGTGAATATAAGCATCCAATGTAATATGCAAGAGAACAATGTGAAATTATTTCAGCATATTTTGCGATGTTTGCATACACGCATACACAAATTATCGATGTCCATGGTTACGCATCAATAACTGGGTCAGACTAAAATTATTGATATCTCCCCTTAATTGTACAACATGAGGGGTATCAAGGAAATACGACCGTTGTGGCTCAGTGTATAACAGTTTCACACCCTGTACACAAAGTACTTAGTTTGTAGTGTGGTTGCGAAATTTGCGGAAATTGTATTTATCGACAAGAGGACAATATCAAAATGGAAAGGAACTCCTCTAATGACGGCATTTCACGTGCATTTCACGTATTTTGCAGTGAGGAGGTGATAGAGGGAACGTCCGAGTGTAAGACCATACACATATGTAGTGTGGACTGTTCGGATATAGTTCAAATTGAGCGCACAATTGATATTTTTTGGCGAAATGTAGATGAAAATTACCGAGATAGTTTTTTCAAACTTCACATAAGCATGAGGACATGAGCAGAACTGTATGGAAAATAAGTAAGACAATGTCCAACCGATTGTAGATAATTTTGTGCATTCGGACATTTTGGAACATTTTGGTGACACATATGATGTTGCAAATAATATGTCCAATTTCAGTAGTTCTAGTCCTAATTCAATCTGGAGAAATTAACAAAATACTTTCAATGTAAATATTGTAGTCATTGGACCGTGTTAACCTTTAGATCTTGATTACCGACAATAGGTTTTTGCTCTAAAATGTCCGTTTCAGATATACATTTTTCTAAAACGAATTCTCTGATTTTAGTCAAATAAAAACTGATTTATTCTAATAATTCTATACATCAAACATTTTCCAACAGATGATCAATTCTGTTTTTCATGTGTGTCAAAACTGAAGAGTCCCACAAACTTTTATCAATTTCACAGCAACAACTACTTTCTAATTTTGATATCAGCATTCTACACAAACAGATACAGTTTTGAAAAATCCCTTATATATTTTGCAGATAGATGTCCTCAGATTATAATAGAATTGACCATTTTACCTTGATTTTAAAAAGGAAATATCCAACATTTGGTAGCCAAAACGCTGGTGTTCAAACAACAAATATGAATTTTGACTTCCGTTTTCAAAGCAGACAGATTCTGCAGAACTTGCTGTCAATTGAGTATACAGGCTTCTTCTATTAGGGATACATGTTTCTTGGCCTAAAAGTGAAGTCAATTTTCCAGGTCGGACATGACCTTATACAGGTAATTTCAGAACATCAGTGCCTAATGTGATTGTTTTGTAATGTTTATTAGTACAACTAGCACATATACATGTACCTTTTCAAGTCACAATTACTGAGACCCTGTTAGGTCAAAAAAAAAAAAAAAAGTGTTGGGTAATAATTTCGTGGACCGATAACTATCTATTTATAACATTAACAGGTGCTACTGAACACCATAATCGAAAGCACAGCATATGCACGAATTAAACATTTGCACACGAACGCCTTCCAAATGACAAGGTAGGCTGAAACCAGCTGTATCAATTTAACCTGGTTGAACACGTGTTCCTATTAGACTTTATAATCCTTTCGAAACGCCGCACACCAATTAGATATGCCCAGCGGCCACATGCCAAGGTGATCTGGTCCACCTAATTCCTAAACTGAGTGACTTTGCTCACTTAATTAGATTAAACTACTTGCTCATGGTCCCGGCGTAAATAAGGAGAGAATTCAGTAGTTTGGTGCTTTCCTTGCTACAGCCTAAAGGCAAACTGCTTGCGTGACCAGGTTCTTCCGTGACAGTGGACACAAAGTAACTGAATTTCCTTACAACTCAGTTCTTTTTAATCTCAAATTGTCTTTGCAAAATGTTATTACAGTTAAATCGCAAAATTAAGCTAGACTTCCACTCCAGATGTCTCCATTACCTAAAATGCTCAGTTGTTTTGGGGAAAAAGGCGGGGCGACCTCCCTTGTTTGGGGACAGTCATCCTTCTTTAGAAGCAAAGACAGAGTGTCGTTGTATATATCATCCGTATTCCTTTCAACTGGGACCTACACATACGGTACCAATTTATCATTTTCACACGTACAGAAAGTGCATACCAGTCTTTCACTTCTCTGTGATTTAGTATCATGAAGTCGATTCTGTCTGCTTCAAATTTTCTGTTAAACATTTTATTCTGAAGAATGTTTTAACGATGATACGATTTGTTCATTTTCAAAAAAGAAAAAAAAGAAAAAGAAAGAAAGAAAAGAAAAAAGAAAAATGAAAAAGAAATAAAGCAAAAAAACCGATTCGGTCCGCTTCAAATCGCAGTGTATTCTGAAGTTTTAATGATGAGATGATTTGCTTATCTTAAAAAATCTGAATTTATATCTTGAATCTTTTGAACCCTATTTCCCAATTCCTTTTTATTAAATGTTTAATCAAATTTGTAAACGATCTCTCTCTCTCATTCTCTCTCTCTCTCTCTCTCTCTCTCTCTCTCTCTCTCTCTCTATATATATATATATATATATATATGACGTGTGTATAGGCTTTCAGTTGTTTAACAGATCATTTACTCTATAAGAATGTAAAACACAGACTTATAATTGGACATCCTTATGATTGTAAATCAAAAGTGAGTTTGCCCAAAATAATGCGTCATCATACTAATCTGATGGACAACACTCAGCTTAACACAGTTGATGCGTCAATGACAAGGTGGCAATTATTCCAAAATCTCTCACTCTCTCTCTCTCTCTCTCTCTCTCTCTCTCTCTCTCTCTCTCTCTCTTTCTCTCTCTCATATATGTACATATATATATATATATATATATATATATATATATATATATATATATATATATATATATATATATATATATATACGTGTGTGTGTGTGTGTGTGTGTGTGTGTATTTACTGTACTTTAGTGGCAAAATAAATGCCCAGCCCAGGAAAGTTGGATGTACTGCCGTCTCTATGCCGTGAGACCGACCTTCTGCCGCGATTTCCAAAGGGCAAGAAAGCACAATGTTAGCATATTTTTCCTGCAAAATGAGTGAAACCAATGTTCAATTGGTATTCATGTCACTTTTAAGGAAAAGAATATTTCACTAATGCAAGATAGAAAAGAGATCTTTCTGTTCACACTGCTGTGTTTTGTATCAACATGAAGCGTCTTATTTTGAAAATATAACTCTACTTTTTGCCCCTAAACTGGATATTTCCATTTTATGTTTTTGACATTTCAGTTACTTTATGACGTCAGAACCAGAGGATTATTGTGTGATAAAAATATCGAAAAATATTGAAGCAAACAAAACCTAGTTAAAAAGCTTGTACTACAGGAATTTACGAAACAATTCCAATGAGTAATCCCTAATGTACAGCATGCCCGAAGATATCTGTGCAGACCACTGTGTTTGCCAAAATTTTGTAACCAATAGTAAATTAAGCGCCACAACTATTCCAACTAGCTACAACATCTTCTTTTGCATTCAGCATAAATCTAACACATTTGGTTTAATTAAAGTGCAATACAGATCTCTATTATTCCTGTGCGACAGTAAGAATTTATCTTATATCCTGTCTATATGGTATTATTCTCTTTCCCTGTCTATAAATTGATTCAAATTAGTCCATAGTATTTGAATTCAATTCATTTCAGTCATTTTGTAAATTAACCAACTGATGAAAATAGATGCGACTGACCCGTATATTAACGGGGTTGACAACAGTCTTCATAATTACAATATGAACAATTCAGTATATCCTTTGTCAATTGTAACGGACCCTATTACATTTACAGCTGTGGTAATAACCATCAGAGACATAATTACGTGTAGAAATATGATTAATTTAGTCACGCATATCTTTCTTGAAATCAATTTAGTTGTCCTCTTTATTGTTTGGGGACCGCACATAAAAACAATATCCCGGGTTTATAACAGAACCACTCGCTCCTTAACATCGCCTGCACATTATGGAATTACTGGTATATATAATTCATTCATGGGCTAAAATATATAAAAAAAATAAAAGCGATAATATGCGATCAAACTGTTTCGTATCATCATGGATTAAACATATTTTAATGACGTAATTTGGTTTTGTGAACAAAAATAAGAAAGAATGAAACATAGTCCCCTCATCTGACGCACTAATGAAATCAAATTAGGACTAAAGGTAATAAGCTTGTCTCTTATAAAGTAATGCCGATTGGAAGGAACCAATCAGCAATGCACATTTTGGGCACCCTAATGACACATCACGTCAATTAAGTTAAACAAACCGTGTTGAATTTACCTTCATATTTCTGTCACGTTTACCATCAGTGTTTCTTTTGCTCGTGACGGGGTCACATCCGAACAATTTACCGGTAATTGTGAATGATAGTTCCTTCATTATATTTAAACTTGTTTTCTGTGCAACTCCCCATAATAATACAATTATGAGCCAGTTCCTTCCGGAGCAAACTCAACGCATCATGTTTAGTAATCTTGTTACTGTTAAGGCAGCCTTCTAGGCAGATGTGCGTTTAATTGGTCATTCATAACCATTGTTTCGACCGAAATTCAGGTTACGAAAATTAGCTTGTTACGTCATACCCATGTACAACATTTTCTATTACGAACGCCCACTTGGCGTTTAAGGGATCGAGTAACAATTGCTTGCCATTTACCCTGGCACAAATTCAAACCATTGCCACTTCGTACTTTTTGCATCAGTGTAGTAAAGGTACTCGTGTTATACATATATCTACCTGTCTTAAGGGACCACCCACAGAACCTGTGGAAAATGGTCCTTTCTGACAGGTGGTCCCTTAAGGCAGGTAAAATTAAATTCAAATATGCTAATGGGGATATTGAAGCGGGTCCTTTAGCACAATTGGTCCCTTAGTAGAGGTGGGCTCATAGGCAGGTTCTGCTGTATATATATACATATTCAAGTTTACAATTCTGTCTACTTAACTACTATCAAATAGAAAATGATAAATATGGTATTTATACTTAACAAATGCCTCCGGCTGTGCCCAGGTAACAAACTAAACTGACGCCAAAGGAAATAATGTGTGTGAAGAAAAAGAACATTCATTTTAAATATGTTTCAATAAATCTCCAAGTTTCATAAGGCCTAACAAAAATATATGTGTGGTTCCGTAAACCCGACCGATCCTACTGAAAAGGTCTGACCCTAAATACATTTTATGACACAGAAAGTTTCTAGTCGCCTTTAATTGATAAAAAATTGATCGACCCTGAAAGAGTTTATCGAAAAGGTGGCCGTCATGTGCCGCTATTTTGCAGTAAGGTCAACTCAAACACAGCATTTTATTGCACCATGTCTGGCTGATTAACTTGGGATGAACAGGGAAACAGCATAGCTGTATAGCCACGGTTCTTGGGTGAAACAGCATAGCCCCAGCATAGCCGCATGGCCACTGTTGTTCGATGATCATTATCGTAATATTTCGCTAGGTTCAAGATGTCCGTTCTCCGAGGTAAGAGGGCAAACGATAGTTAAAGTATTTTTACTTGTTGTTAGGTGATCATTATCGTAATATTTTGCTAGGTTCCAGATGTCCGTTCTCCGAGGTACCAGGGCAAATGATCGTTAAAGTATTTTTAAAACATGACTTACTATCTTAACTTTAGTCTGCCCGCTTCGTTGTTTCTGAAGCACTTATCGTCGTTAGTTACAAGTGCAGATGCGACACGACACTGTGGCAAATCATATACGTATTGGCGAGTGCCATTTTGAACATGGTGCAATGCATTGTGGGACAGTCGCACAAAATTACATTTGAGTTGGATATCAAAGTGAATCGCGGCCACGTGTTTTGAGAACTGTTTGCAATGCGCATTGATGAAAATGGACGAGATGCACTGAACATAATCAAATGTACCGGAGTTTGCACGCCTTTGTATTTGATCTTAAAATGCTTGGCACATGATTTCACACTGTTTGTTAACGATCGTTGTATATTCATAGTTCGGCTTGCTAATATTTTCCCGGTTAGGATTGGCAGATAGCAAGTGGTCCATAAATAAAATACACAGCAACACATATCATATCATTGTTGATGCTTTGAAATATTTGCAAAATATATAGGTTTGGTTTCATATAGTATAACCCCCCCCCCCCCGATCGTCCCACTACTATCCTCATTTACAAACCATTGGGTGCGGAATCCACAATTTTCAAAATTACAGCCTCGTGGGTTAGTCCCAATTTGATATTTTGAAGAGGTAATATCCAAAATTTATGTGTTATCATTGTTAAGGGAAGGTTAATTTGTTGAATGGATGTAATGTACAATATATATTATAATTGGACTTTTCCAGTGTGAGCAATACCTAAAAATTGTAAATACAATGCCTTGAAGTAACCAGTTGTGGGCTGCGGTAGGCTCCAGAATAGGCATATTGTATCTGACCAGGCTATGAATTAAGTAGCAACTTGGCGGAGAAGCTAGCGCACCTGATGGGTCAAAAATGGAGCTTAGTGGCGAAGTTTGACCAGATAGTCGATACAGGTCGGACACTACAGGCATGTTTTTATATAATTGGTAATAAATCATGGATCAGAAGCAATTGATGTGTTCAGAGTCACTTTGGTATCTGGTTGTTCGGTCGTTGCATACATATCTACACTTCAAAATATGTACTAGTTTCTATTAGATTTACTTCTCATTCATTATCAATGTTACGAAGTATTATCATTCGTCGAAGATTGACCAACTTCGATATTCAGTAATTAGGAAGACTTTGATCTTGATATTTACCACCTGATAAGGGTCAAGAGCAAACTTTGAAAGTTGTATAAAGGAATACCCCTTAAACATAATAATAATAATGGGAATGATAGTGATAATGATAATGATAATAACAATAATAATGATAATGATAATGATAATAATAATAATAATAATAATAATAATAATAATAATAATAATAATAATAATAATAATAATAATAATAATTCCTGTCGGTTATGAATTCGACTTGTCATATATCCTCGACCTTGATTTTTAAGCTCCTGTGCGAATAGAGGAAAAATTGCGTGAGTAGAGTATCAGTCATACAAGAAAACCTATTCAAAGTACAAGAACTTATCATGCAATGTATTTCCTTGTATGCCGGCCATACATCTACGTGTCAAAATGGCATTCAACTGACCAACTGTCAAATCCTGAAAAGATTAAAGAGGAGATACCTGATTTGAAAAACAATTTTTCTGTTCTTAAATCAAGTACGCTTGGTGCAAGAAATGAGGTAACACCAATAAAACCAAATGGGCATGCATCAGCGTAAATGTGAATGACCAATTGATATTTACGACTCAGCAAAACATGTCAAAGAAGAAAAGTAATTGGACCATAACATCAGTGCAAATCCATAAAAAAAGAAATTATTTTCTGGTTGAATATCTGTTCTTTAATATCGAGGTCATTGCCTATATCATACAAAGTTAATGTCAGTCACAAATATTAAACTGCATATGCAGCAAAACTGATGAAACTAAAAAGAAACATATCGGAACTAATTTCCCATATATTATGCAGACGTGAGAAATATGCCTTTTTTCATTCAAATGCCTTTGTGACTTTGACTTTGGCATCATGCAGATCACACATAAATTACAGTTTTATCTTAACAACCAAATAAGGTAGTTTGGCTGAATAAATTTGAAGGCATGACTAACATCCTCCAAAGGCAAGATCTTAGGTGCCCAAATGATCTTGGCCTTGACTTCACGATGGTCATGTGCAAATTAGTAAAAGTTGTCCGAAGAAAGTTAATAGCAAACAAAAATACTGGCAAAAATCCACGGAAAAGAAGTGAAAGTGCAGGCATAAATATGCTTTTGCCTTTGTCGGTTACGACCTGTATGAATGTAGATGTACGTGGCATTGACCTATACAAATATCTCCTTTACCTCACTTTGAACGGCAATGGGTGAAAACTGAAATTACCCGGGATGTCGTTTTCGAAATAAAGGTCACAAAAAGGGGCGCAAGAAAGGCTTAATCAAGATTTACTTTCTGTTGTTGAGCTGTGCGTTTAGCTTGCAACGTGAATGAATGAATGAATCTTTATTGGAAATGCTTTCACACAAATACAGCAATCTTTGAATGAAAACGTTGAAGAATTACATAAAAAAAACATGACAAACTGAAACCCAACACTGATCACAAAACATTGCGAATACAAACCTATGCATGTATACATCTAAGTAAATTACAAAACATATCTTTCGTAACTTCCCGATGAATAATTCATGCTGAATTGTTTCTCCCTTTTATCACAACACATTTATTTTAACATTGTAATGTGATGAAAATGCCAGTAAAAGTGATGGAAGCTCCATTCCGATTGCAAAAAAGTACAAAACACTCTAAAATGCAAAATATCACCATGACCATAGCGCTTTATGGGCTGCTCTACTTACGTGAAGGACAAATATTGCCATTTCTCAGATAATATATGTCAATAGCATACTCGTTTGTTCAGATATGTGCAAATGATATTTGGTTTGTAGCTTCAATGCGAATGATAATATAGCATTGTGTCTTATTTCCATCTCAAAAGCCCAATTACAACTAGTTTGTGACGTGTACACACACTACATTACACTCCCCTTTTAGGCCAGTTTACTATAACACTACATCCGATGCAGTTAATGTCACATGGAATGTTTAAGCTTCAAGATCCACTGATTAAGTATTTTGCAAATGTTAATATTTGCTATATTAAAGTGATACCACCTCTCTTTATTGTACACGCAGCTTGGTACAGTCAATTATCATTCCCTGTAGGAACCGTATAGCGTTGCTGTCATATTTATATTATTTTAGTAATAATTACAGTTTTATTTCATATCACGTGTTTAACTTTTATGCACTCTGTCGTCGAAAGTAGCCTTTGCCTTTTACTTCTGTATTTAGCCCCACGTTTAATAATCTCTCTCTCTCTCTCTCTCTCTCTCTCTCTCTCCATGTATGTCTCTGCTTCTCTACCTGCCTATTTCTCTTTCTTTGTCTCTGTGTCTTTGACCGTCTTTGTCTCCCATTGTCCTTTGTGGTTTTGCCTGGGTAACTTTTTTTTAGTTACATTCACTTGAACAGAATTGGAGTTTATCAATATCGAAACAATATTGCTCCCGGTATTTCTGTCATTTTCTATTTCGGGCGTAATCTGTCCTAAGTGCACAATGAAAAACCGTTATCTTTAACAACAGATTTCAGGCCAGGCATGCTGGGAATTGAATGCCTTTTCATGAAGAATCCTAATCTGAAGAATCATTACATCAATCTGAATGAGCAGGTCTTCTTTCGACATTATCCTGCCAACGTTAAATTACATAACAGGTTTTGCTGACGTACACTGTAGCAATATATGCCCAAAAAATCAATTTATTTGTGTATTAATATCAATTAGGTCATAAAAATAATAAATATTTGATTAGTCGCTGACAGGTACCCGGGAGTATGATTCCAAAACAAATGTATCATACCTTCATGCATCATGTCAATTTACACATAACTGGAACAGAAATATTGTTTATGTGCTTATCGAATTTTAGGTCGCATGATGTAGTTCATTCAGTTGTAAGGCTTAGGTAACCAGGTAATCTATGCTTGACTCCCCAACAGCAAATTTCACAGTTCCTTGGCTTGTGTAGTAGCTTCTTTGGAAAAACAAAAACAAAAACAAAAAACAAAAACAAAAAAAAATTAACGCTTGAGATTCCCAGTTAACTAGTTTTTAGAAACGTGCAATACAAAATAAACAACCAAATCCACTTTAAGCTATCCAGAATTGCATGTCTGGTACTTGAAAACTCAATTAAAGTCACCGCATGTGCATCCTAAGTTTTGAACAGAGTCTTACGTCCCAGAGGCGTATGCAAATGTGATTTCATTGCCTTATGCGCTAAGCTCATCGGCACGTGGTTTTCTAATCACGTGGATCCAAATGATTTAGTTTTACGCCTGAAATTTGGCCATCCTTAAGGAGTGTAACAGGCAATTTTGTTTGTAATAGCACAAAGAGCAGTAACTGGACAAACGGTGATGAACAATGAAACTTCCTGAATAGAGTACTGAATATAACTCTGACCACTTGTCATTATAAATATCATCATGTTAAGATGATCTGTATGGCCTGGAGGCAGAGCCACCTCAATCTTGATAAATTTCAAGACTTGTTTCCCATAATAGCCGGAGTGGACAAAGGGGAACAATTAACCAGAGGAATCACAACTGACATCGAACAATGTCCTAAAGATTCATAGTTTATAACAGTACAAAGGGCCATTAAGAGACTGACAAGTTGCCATACCAACCACTCTTATGGTAAGACAAGAATGCTCGAGATTCTCAGATCTATTAGATTTGCACATTGATCGATACTCTGTATGCCAGTCATGTAAGGTGTCCCGGTTGTATTTCGCATCTTTCTGGACTGTTTTGCACAGTGCTTCAAGCTGCAACGTGAAAGACATAAAATTGTCCATCTCTTTTTTTTTTTCAGACCAATTTATAGTACTTCTATATGTCTCACACATGACTGCTTGGAATACGAAAAAAACAAAAAAAAAAAACAAAAAAAAACGGGAATCTATAGCTCAAGCCTTCTTATTCCAGGCAACTGAACTCAAGATTGGTTTTTCTTTCCTTTCTTTTGTTACCTGCAATATCTGATGAAATGATCGACAGGCGTCCGGCTGAAGCATCCGGCAATAGTGCAATTCAGTTAGTCGATTACCAATTCCACAAGTGAAACATATATCCTGTAGAGACTTAGCTACACTGACAATTACTACAAAAGGCACATCAGGGCGTTCTATATTTGTACATAATCCCTCGTTGGCATCAAGGCTTCCGCGGATGCGTAAGATGATCGGAAACGTTTGGTACGCCGGGCCCAGATGCGCAAATGTTGCCTCATTTTCCATTTCCTGCTGTCAGCATCCATTTATGAATTTATATAAGCTCATCAGCAAGAGTGTCACTTGAAGCTGAGACCCCTATCGCTCAAATTACACTAATCACTAGAACTGTACGGCTTGATGTCCTAAAGCCAAGGCAGATCACACTGCCACGGGATTTGATGACGTCATCATTTGGGTCAGTGTGCCCAACTGTGTCTTGTCTTTTTTATGGATCAATTTTATAATCCAGTCCATCACTAGATATTCAGTGTTTCACCAAGAAACTCGAGCTTCTGGTCTCTGGCAGACACAAGCTAATTGTCGCTAACCATTTGAGATAATCTAGCCCATGAGTTTTTTTATTAGAAGTAACCAAAGCAAAGAGAGTGGAATTTCGAACGAGGTTCATATGACTGAACGGTGAAGACAAAAGTAGTTACGCTTGTGATTTTCAACAGTTATTTTATGATGAATCTTTGCGCATCCAAGGAAAGCATAAACGTTCACACACGGTATGACGCAATTAGACAGGAGTCACAGAAACATAAATAAAGTGAAGAGAAAGAAACATAAAGCAGTGCAATCAGGTGATTACCTTGAATAAGCTTCCTACTGACATCTGATCCGTTTCTCATCAAGTTAGCTTCATTTGGGAAACGTTGGTGCGTTTGGCGTTTGTTAACTTGAACGCGAGCGCAACTGTATATATATATATATATATATATATATATATATATATATATATATATATATATATATATATATATATATATATATATATATATATATATATATATATACATCCGTCCGTGGACATTAGTTTTGCTTCCTCCATCTCTCTGTATGCATGTAAGGAGTGCTAATGGTGACACCTGAATTAAATGGTCGCTGGTCAAATTTCCGTTCACGTTTATTGTACTTTAACTAACCATTTGCGACCACATGGATGAATGGAAAAATTTCGGTTCAGTATATAAGATGATATGATGTATTCATTTGGTAACCACCTTTGTTGATTGTAATATGAAGCTGGGTACATCCTTTCGTAATGAGCGATGTCTGTCAACAAAAACATCGCGTATGTAATTGTCAACAAGGAACGTTATAATTTTAAAGATTTACGGCCAAGATAGAATTTATACACTTAATTTTTAAATGTAACGGTCATACTACTTTAAAATGTCAGTTCTGAATATAAGCAGCACAAGTAGAAAAGTTTGTGTCACTTTTAAAGCTCTTTCTGCAAACGTAGTGCTGACAACTGGCAACATGATCACAAAGGTCACCGTGACCGCGCCAACATGATTATGTATGTAATGGCGGTATACCACAAGCAAACACAATCGACACCACTGCTGGAAAAACGATCATATTGTCAACCATGGCGCATAGTAGAAGATACTTAAAGACATAAATGTAACTGAAGGAAAAATGAAATCGTTTTGGAGTTTCGAGACAGTTGCGAATGTGGTAGTAAGTAAAATACAAATGGCAGCAATAAAGCTTAACACTTTCTTTGTGTGCTCCTTTCTCTTCAACACTTGTACCCAGATATATGAATAAATAAATTCAACTATTGACATGTACTCCTTCTACCATATAATCACGAATTACTTTCACATTTTGAGATTTTACACACAAAAAAAAAAAAAAAAAAAACCAATGTACACAAGGAATAAAACTTTGTCCTGTCCTCTGACCTTTTATGACCACGCTTTTACATGACAAGATGTTTAATCTGTGCATGCCTGTTGAACTGGTCCATGTGAAAATACACTTGGTGAAGACAGAGTCACTGGACAGACTTATTTATCGTTGGCCATATTCATAACTAGAATTGCGCACCCTGGCAGGTCTAACAGGACCCAGAAAATTGAGCTTGCACTTGCCTTCCTTATTCAAGTGTGAAATATTCAAGATGTGTCAGGGAGCTGATGTTGTAATGAAAGATCAATAGGGTCTCGAGCCTCGAACTTCTCATCCACGACAACTTATCAATAATATACTGAAATCCCTCCTCTAAAGCATATATATTTTTATGAAATAGTCATAGCCTTGTCATTCAGTTAAAAAAAAAATCCATGTTAAATTATATAGTGTTGAATCATTTGTTTGACCCGAACAAACACATTCACCACTTCACCCCTTTCACAGAACTGGCCAGACATAGCATTTACTCACCTCCACGAGACTGGAGAGATCATTGCGGAGGTGAGCATTGGAAAACTCATGCTGATATAACGGATTTTTGAACAAATTTTGGGACAATTATAGTGACATGAACATCGAACATCAAAGTCTTAAAAGGGGCCACTGATCAAATCTTGTATCATCTCAACCACTTTAAATTTCAATTTTAAGGATCTTTCAGCTAGTGAGAGTTATGAAGTTCTTAAGCACAAGCTTTTGCTATTTGACGAGTGAATTTGTACTTGCATACTTGTGGGTATAAATACTGAAAAGTGTCCATAGCTTTATCCAAAAGATAATAACCTGTCCTTTACAGTCATTTCCTCTACGGAATGAAAGCTGGGGCGTTTCCACTTTGTTTAGAACAGGACAGTTTACGAAAGATTGATACATCATTACATATACTTGTATTTAGAGCTTTTATGCCTATTTGTTTTAGTTATACATGTGTACATAGGTGGCTATTCCCCACTGTGTAAACCGATGAGAAGTTTGCCTAAAATGCCTGCCTTTGTCTTAAATATTGATTAAGTTGTCGGAATTATTAGATGTGCTCTAGTACGGCTTCATGATGATATATTTCCTGGCTAATATTCTTTAAGATTCAGAATACTTCGGGAATCAGATAGTCATTTATCTGATATAAATGGTGCTTGGAAGTGACGCACAACACTCAAAATTTGGTGTACTATTGTTCCGCCCTTTCGGTGATAACCGAGTTTTATGCGACAAAAAGCTATTATGTGTTGAATATGCCTGCAATGTTGATTTATCAATCGGGGATAACAACAACAACAACAACAACAACAACTACACCAATAACAATAACAACAACTACAACAATAACAATGATAATAATAATAATAATAATAATAATAATAATAATAATAATAATAATAATAATAATAATAATAATAATAATAATAATAATAATAACCGATTACCCTTCTAGAATATGCACTTTATGCTCATTTAGATGAACGAGCAGTGTGGAGCAATAGTACTGCAGCGCTAGCTTCTTGAATTGTGTGATGAAGCCCTATGGCCAACCAGATTAATGGTGCGAAAATATATCCTTCTTAGACCAAAACCGAATAAAGCAGACTTATAATATTCACTTTATTATATTTTTCTTTGTGTTTAGCGCTAAAGTACAAAATCGTTTTGTGTGGACTTACAATTCACATGACATTGAATTGCCAGATTTGAATATATGAAGAAACTAACAGAAAATAATGACGTCATTATTATACAACAGCAGTGGTCATTTGGTAAATAAGAAGGCTTTTTTCAGAATAAATTACCACTTTGTCCTGCCTTGATGGTTCCGCGTATGCAGGATGACGAGTTAGTACAAAGAAGGAATATGGCGGTTGCGCGATCTCACTGTAGACTGCAGATACTCCCCTGTGTTATTTAAACCTAAGTACGTGTGTGTTGTCTTACGTGAAACGCATAATGAATGAATATATATATATGTGTGTGTGTATATATATATATATGTATGTATGTATGTATATATATGTGTGTGTGTGTGTGTGTGTGTGTGTGTGTGTGTGTGTGTGTGTGTGTTTGGCTTGTGTTTGGAAACGTTTGAAAACGTTTGGAAAGTGTTTGAAATGTGTTTGGAAAGCGTTTGGAAATCGTTTGGGAAAATTCTCAAACCCTTTTACAAAACGTTCGAACACTTTCACAAAGCTACCGAACACTTCTCCAAACGCGTTCAAACACTTTCCAAACGCGTTGAACAATTACTCAAACGAATTTTAAACACTTTCACAAACGCATTCAAACACTCTGCATTTCAAACACTTCCATTTGAATGATGAAGAATCTCCAAACGTACTTTCAACAGGTCCAGCAATATATGATGTACATATATGTAAATGTGCACGTATCCAGCAAACAAGAAAACAATGATATAGCCTACAATATATACACATGCATTATAAGTGATACATGTACAAACTGTCAGATAGAACTGATTTTTTTGAAAAAGCACAATTTCAACTTTATTGTGAAATATACATAGTAGAGCTTTTTGGCTCATCCATAAATGAAGGCATGCACATGTTGTTGGGATTTTTAGGTGCTGATAAGCTTTTTAGACACTTGTTAAAAATATTCCTGTCATTAGAATTAGATTATCAAGTGTACATGTACATGTATCACATACGTTTGGCGCAAAGTGTAAAGTGTTTGAAAGCGTTTGGAAAAGTGTTTGAAAACGTTCGGCTTTCACCAAACGCGTTCGGCAAAGTGTTTGAAAGCGTTTAGCAAAGTGCTTGTAAAGCGTTTGGAAAGTGCTTGCAAAGTGTTTGATAGGCGTTTGCAAAACGTTTGACTTTCACTGAAAGTGTTTGGGAAACGTTTGGGAAACGTTGGTGCGTTTGGCGTTTGTTAACTTGAACGCGAGCGCAACTGTATATATATATATATGTATATATATATATATATATATATATATATATATATATATATATATATATATATATATATATATATATATATATATATATATATATATATATATATCGTGGGATAAACAATCCGCAGAAAGCAACGTGTGAGAATTTAAAAATGTGTTGAGAAAAATTTTCCTTAACTGCCAAGAAAAGAATGTCATTTTGTTATCATAGGTGATGACTTTAATACAAACTTTTCTCGGACAAGTTTTATAAATTCAGCTCTGTTCATTTCATTTATGGCTTAATGAAGATTTTCACATGATGAGTTTCTCATAACGCTGCGAATATTGACTTTTGGTATGAAAGTAAAGTAACGGTGACCGACCCACTGTTGATCACAGGCTTGTTTCAGAAAATCTATATGATCAAGTGGTAAAGTATCATGTGAGTCACAACAGAGAAAATGTATCAGATTACTCCGTATTCACTGAACCACTGAATAAGGTAACCTCTCGGGCACGTGTCGTTCAAGAAAATAAGACCTTTTCACCAAGACCAGGGTGGCATTTACCTACGGCCAAGACTTTTAACTGTTGCAAAAATTATCTTCAGAATAGATTACTTTTTGTGAATTTACCATGAGAAGTGAAGCATTTTCCCCGCACATAGTCTGTAACAAACATATTGAGATGATACACTACTATCAGGACAGTATCTTTGAAGCTTCACCTGAAGCATGTGTGGAAATATCCCCCAAACATTTCTCATTCCAAGATTAAATTTATATTCCTAGATTAAAAAACATGTTTAGCCTTTGAAAGAAGAACTCTTTTTGACACTCTATTTCGAGCTCAAACATCTACCCCACCCCCACCCCACCTTGCCCCCTGAAGGCACCTTTGCCTAAAGTTGCCGTTAAATGCGTGCAAAATATCATTGTGCCGTGAAGTCTGTGGGGGAAAAACATAGGTAATATTTGTGCCAAAAAATAGCTGAGTCATTCTGTAGTGATTCATTAAGAGATTTTGGGGAAAGAAATGAAAAAATATTAATGAAACAGAATAAAAATAGAAACGCTTATTCTGTTGATGGCGATTATCATTCCCAAGATATTGTCAACAATTTCCTTGATAAATACTAGTATGAGGTTTCCTTTAATTCGCTGGCCTGTGATAACCGAGAAATAGATGAATTTAGATGCAATTTTGATTCTTTAATTGAATCCAATTATTTGAACGATGACTCTAAATGGGCTTTTCATGGGTTCCTATTGATAAATAAACATACTCTGCACGATGCCTTAGACTTCGTAAGCATGATGGTGGCACAAAATATTATTCTCATCATATCAATTACGCATGTTTCACTTTGCATGTTTATTTATGTCTACTTCTTAAAACTCTGTTTACCCAAGGCCGTCTCCCAAGGGGCCTACTTAATATCACACTTCATCCTATACCCGAGAAGAAAAGGAAATGTCTAAATGACTCCGAAAACTACAGAGCTATTGCCCGAAGTAATATCATTTAGAAAGTTATTAGATTGGTAGGGTTTAAATGAAAACCGCAGTGCACTTGACACTTCAAATCTGCAGTTAGGTTAAACCTGAAAGCTAGTTATGCATGGCGCTTGTAAAGCTTCTGAATCAGTAGGATATGTAACAGAAATGGAGTGAAACAAGGCGGAGTGATTTTATCAAATTTCTTTCGGCACATGGACAAACTCCTAAACAAACTCAAAGCATACTGTGTGGGATGTCATATGTGAGTAAACCTTATTTGCGTTGCTGCAAACACAGACGACATGGTTCTTCTCTCTCCCACTCTGATATTCCTGTCGAATGTAGTAAATGTATATTCTTCTTTTTAGTTTTTTCTCTTGAAAGTATAATGTTCTCTTCAATCCTACTAAATTTATGCTGAGCAATTTTAATCA
Source organism: Hermodice carunculata (assembly GCA_964020975.1). NCBI lineage: Eukaryota > Metazoa > Annelida > Polychaeta > Eunicida > Amphinomidae > Hermodice > Hermodice carunculata. The sequence continues at coordinate 50,881,121 of OZ026630.1, read as the reverse complement.
CAGCGGTAGCACAAAAATCATCAACGAGCTTTGAAGGTGAGCTATTACAAACATTTAGGTACAAACACTGACTTGAATATCACTGAACTGTACATACAAGACCATTTATGGAAATCTAATGGTGACGTCATCATAGTCAATAGGGTCATGCCTCGATTCAGACAGATACACTGAACGACAAAATAAATATTGTTCAGGACACATTGCATGCCCCCTTTGCACTATAATTATGAGATTTCCCTGGCAAGGCAATGAAGTTAAAAGATTTTTACTGCATTTGCGTAAAGCAATTGGACATATTTAGAACCTGGAAGATCCATACACTAGTTATTCCAGTGTGTTACATTTGATATGTATGTATGTTTTAAGGTATTGAATGTCAACACCACAAACTATTTTCTTAAATTATTCAACACGTTTTATCAAAGTGACAACTCTGTCGTTCACCCCTTAGCCAGATAAATGTTATGCAGATGTCGCTCATCAATTTGTAATCTTCTGAATTTATATTTGCCAAAACATGGACTTCTCGGTCTAGTTTTCATTCTGTGACTTCTTTAATACGTTACAGAATATTAAAGAGTGCAAAGATCCTGTCGCGACGCTGCAGTTTCTCTTCTCAAAGAACTTTACCGCACTTCAGATGACGATTTGTCTTGTAACTTTTTGCAGATTGAATGCAATGATTGCGTACCATTCTTCTGTGCGCCTTGTGTTGCCGTTTTGACGAGAATCAGAATCTTGTGTGAATGTGTTTTTCATGTTCTGATATTTGTCTATTGTTCATATAGATATTGTTGTGTTACAAACAGTGAACTTGTATGAGTGCAAGCAAAGACGTGAAGGTGATGACAACGACGGTGAAGACGACAATAATAGCCATTCATAAGACTGTACAATATGGAAGCAAAATCCGAAGGCAGAGGTTTGGCATACACTTTCTGCAGGAAGCAGGTTTAACTTTCCCAATATCATGATACTCTGAACTGGCAGATATAAGCTACTGAAATGTGCACATCTGTGGTTGGGTCCCTATTTCCTTCCCCCACATTAGTTCAGGAAAGCTCAACTTGTTACACTTTCTATGGTTGCTTCCAGGGCGACTCTGTGTGTTAAATGATAAAATCAGTCAGAGTTACCCCCAAAGGGGGGGGTGTCTCTTGCCTACGAAGGTAAGAAAGCAACTGCACACAGTGGCTCCCCTTGTGACGGAAAGTCCTCGTATCCCGAGTTGGAATCAATATACGAATAATGTAAGTACTAGAAAGAAACAAATATTTCCGAACGGACCACATGGCGAAAAACAGGGAATATGTGCCCGTTGGGAAATCTTATGATTATACACTACATCAGATTTTGTTACTGATAGCATCATTTTATTACCAATTTACTTTCATGGTGAGTATTTTGCAAATCTTTACGCGACTTTTTTATTGAAACAGGTGCTACTTAACATCCAGGTAATTTTTATGACTTCAAAGGGTACAGAGTTTATCTAGACGTGCGTAAAGTGAATAAATCCTAAGATTAAGCATTTCAGAAAATCAAATTCAATGGACACATTTGAATGTGTGGAAAATCTATTTGAACAAAAAACGCGAACCAGGAAACCTTAACTGGATTTGGTGATACCCTCAACAAGGGCCCAACCATGGAATGACACAGCCTATCAATTACTCTCTGAGACAATTATTATGAAAATAAAATAGCATTCTGAGAGCTTAGGCATATCAAATGACGAAGATACAAGATATTGCATCTGCACCTCACAGCAGAAACCAGAGCGGTCTCCCATCATATTTAGCTGCGAAAATGTATATATATTTCTTTAAGGCTCTATGGTTCAGATTTTCATGTTTGTTTTTACAGCAACTAGAACATGTTCGAGCTAAGCATTGCAAGGATTAAGTAGTATTCATCATCCACAAACCGAATCAACCTAACCGTGATTAAGCGTTAGTACACCTTGAGACTACATTGTCAATTTGCGTATAAACCAGCAATTGTAATTCCTTTACTTCTACTCTTTTTTGCGGAATTTCTGGGTTGCGATGCAAGAAACGTGAGTGCAGAGACTTTCAACAGGACCACAAGTGGCTCCTTAAGTGTGAAGAACCCCATCAAGATTTGTTTCTGAAGGAATGTTCGGGCTTCAGAGATATTCAACAAGGACATGGGTCGATGTTTGTGTTTATGGAGCCCTGCCAAACGTTTATTTGTGAATTAAGTCAGCATATACATCAATCGTTTGCCTTTCAACATTGCAAAAGATAATTTCAACGCTTCTGAAAGTGAAGAAAACTAAAAGAACACTCTTTAGTTATAGCCACACCAATAAATGTGACACACATTAAATGCTAAAACACCACAGTAATTTCTATAATGTTTTTCCCTGGTAGATTTTGCCCTGGATCGAAGTTATTGAAGAGTCACACCGGTACCTGCGCCAAAACACCCCGTTTTCCAACACAGTCATATTTTTGTCAATAATATATACAAATTGAATTGGCGACATAAAATATTACAACGTTTAATGCAAAAACAATTACAACTTCTACAGTGGTATTGTATTGCATAACAAATCATTGTGAAATCAAATTGTCGGACTGCACTCCTTATCTTCAAAAAATATTATGGATGCGTGTTCTCGGTTTGTCAATTATTGTGAAATGACCATTCTCTGTTCCATGGAGTCACGGAGATAGCATGCCAATCACAAATACAGGAATAAACAGTCATGACAGCTATGCCCCTGTGAGTGCACCCTGTGCACCAGATATTGCCAACACTGGCATAAGCTTGTTATTCACAAACACGTGTGCAGATTACCACAATGGGATGTGACAGCTGAATGGGACAACATATGAAATGGACTCATAGAATAGCTTCCATGTGGAATATTGATTGGAACAAGATGGCACTGTGGACCCGATATAGTGACCAAGGGCTACATGTCTGCATTAACTGATGTTGCCATAAAAAAATTCAAGCTTGTGTGATAGTTTTACGCTAAATATAAAATAATTATTCACAACTAAATCAATCTTCCCTATGGTGGTAGTGACAGCATAAGCTATCAAGTGAGCCACAGAGTATTAAGTAAGTATTCGTATTCTACCCTATTCTCGCACGCGTATTGAAATCAAACGGTCAAAACTATATGTCAGGTCAGGCACAACAGGGATTTGTGTTTACTGCGTACACCCCTCTGATTTTACATAATTTATGAATTTGACACCTGTTTGAGCAACAACTAGTCCCATTACGCTGTTACAGGGATCTTGGAAACTGTTTTGTCAAGAAGGCAACGTAATGTGTCTTACGTTTCGCTTTTTATTGATTGTGCAAATATCCTTTCTTTCAGATAATAAAATGTCAAATGCCGCTGCGTTGGGTGACCACAAGATTGTAACAACCATGGGTTATTACCCCTCTTGATGTGTCTTACAACACTGTAACAAAGACTTCTGCATAGACGTGTACTAATTCTGTTTTCGTACACGGGAAACTCCCCCCCCCCCCATGTATCAGAAGGCTGTACGCTCTTAACACATGCAATAACAAGGGATATTTAAACATGCATCTCAACGCGACCAGCCACTCTGGTGGAAGTAAGTGTTCCTGAAAATGCGTCTCCTTATTTTATAACTCCAAAGTGAATTAACCCTTTTCTCGTTCTCTAAGTGTGATTCAATAGCTTTCCTTGACGTATGTCAGTAAAATAGTCGAAAGCATTGAAGCAGGCCACTAGCCACAGCTTGGGCCGATTTAAGGAGTGAATGGTGAAGTTGGAATTCGGGAAAACAAACTGTTTCAATATTTCTGAGGATTTGCTCCTCGCGGTTCCTCTTTAAATATTCCCTTAATACTTCGTCCCCCAGTATAAATTGCATGAGTCTCACAGAATTGCTTTTTGATCTTAGGATCCCCATCAAAATCTCTTCGCGTAAATAAATCAGCACGGTTCAAATGCACCAACACGATGTTGTTATTGTGTCGTACCCTGGCTTGCAGACAGGGTCTATACTTGGCGTTTCTTTTTCACACTGCAGGTAAAAACAAGCCCATTGCTATGTATATCGTCAGGTTTCCTCAAATGATGATGAAACACACAAACAATTAGGTTGCTTCTATGTTGACATTATCATAAGGCTTAGATTAAAAAGAACGAAAATAATGTGCTAAAAAATTAGTATAATTTAGAATATTTTCTAAAAAAGATTTCTGTTTACCGTTATTGGTTAGTTGCGTGGCTTTTGACCACAATCTTAACAATTGTAGTCTGAAATGTTGAATTTAAAAACATAAGCAGATTTTTATAAAAATAATTAGTAGTCTTACTATTCGCAAAATTAATATGATATTGAAATGACGGTAAAGCATTGCTTGATTACCTATTATAGCAGTACACACAGCTGATTTAATTTACATCAGCTGGCTTTCTAATCCATATTACTATTCCTATTTATATTCTCCTTAATCGAAATCATGTAATGAGTGATAATTTATAAACTGATTGTGTCGAAAAGGCAATGCAATGGGATACGAAGCTGCCTATTCAATACCCTAGGTTTTGTAGAAAACAGACCATCCGGATGACAATATAGGTTTTCCAGTATATTAAAATCTAACAATTATAAACAATAACTCATTGTCCATTTATTTGTAGGATGAATGGGCCAACACAGGGACACCCTATAAACATTTATGGCAAACTCAGGCACCAATGATGTCAAGGATTTAGACTACTGTTTGAAATGATAAAAAAAGCACCGTGTCGCGCTGCATTCAATCCAAGAAGATCTCTAAATGTCTCTGGAAGCATCAAGCCATCTACCAGTATGTTAGTGCATACAATTAAGGCAAATACCATGGGGATATAAGTTATCTATCGAATTTAATTCATGTCAAGTTTTTGAGGACTTATTTTTATTCGATCGAGTTATATTAGGATTGCATTCTGGCCTCACATATTCATGACCACGATACAAATGAAGTTTATTGCATTAGTATTCATTTTCCAATTTTTCCACATTAACATTGTTAAATAAATACTTAAATAACAAAGTTTGTAACCAAAAAATGTCCAATTATTTTGAAGCAGCCAACCATCGGTCCTGTCGTTTACGCATGCGCATAATCGACCAAGCGCCATTCTGAAAAGGAAGAAAACTGACTTGGTCACATATATGCATTTACATTGGAGTCTGTCTAGAGAAAAATCTTTATTGCATGGATCGCTTGGTGAAAATGCAATGAGCGACGGCATCACCAGTCGTGACTTTCACACTGAATAGCTCGGGTTGAGCCCATCAAGCAGCGAACAGGGTCACTTTTGGCTTAATCATTTCATACATGTGACCGCAATGATGTCTGATGGCTTTGTCCTTGACGAGGAACAAGTGATCCGCCTTGAGCATCAACTGTCTGGAAGTGCAATACTGAAAATTTATGTTTTATTTTGTAGTTCTCGTGCGTTTGTTGTTTGTTTATTTCATCCAATAGTTAAGGCAATGTCCGCAACGTGTCATGAAGTACAGTAAAATGAAGACGTAGTACCGAATGAACTGACGTAGTAATATTGGTGGAGTTATTATCAGGCTGGATGCCAGCGTGTGCATGCCTGTGTCTTTATAAGCATATAAACACAATATCAATTCCTGTTCTTTCAATACATGTGTTGAAATTACAATAGCACGAGATTAGTCATTTCATCTTGAACATGTTTTTTTTCCAAGATGTATCCAACCGTTCGCTAAAATCACATTTTACCCTGAAACGCTCTGTTAATGAAACAATAATGAATTTAAATTCCGCCTTTAGTGAAGACACTGTCAGGTTCTGCAAAGAAGTAAATTTACCTCTCAGTTTTGTCTTAAGTTTAAATTTAACCTAATCGAAACATCAAATGATATAACGCGTTAAAAGGAAATCGTTTACGATAGCATGATATATCAAATCTGCCCATGGATAATTAATACATCATCAATACTAAGAATGGCGTAAACAAATGAATTTCACTGGAAATTGTGTCCTTCCCGACAAGATCTACGTCACTTTACAGGAGCCTTTTGTCTAATATGACATGCCTCTTTTTTTTCTGCCAATGGTAAGTTCACATCCATCTAAAAGTCGGTGTAGACAGATTCGTGGGCCCTCTTATATATGAAGCCGCGGTCTTAAGTATGGTTCATGACCACAATTTACAAAGAATATAATATTTTGTGCGCCAGATGTGACAAAATATTTTAGCATAGCTATGCATATTTACGGGTAGGAAAGCGATCTTTAAGATAAACCATAATAAATTAGAACTTAAAAACAGAGATTATCTAAATCCTAAACAAGCAGTAGCATAGCTTGCGCCAAATACAGTAACCGACGCTTTCTCTACTGTTGATATTTGGCTGCAGATCTTGCAACAGACCCTGAAGTGATAGAATGTGTCCACCTCTTTCCTAGCCTCTTGTGCAATGTTATACGCTGTTGAACAATTAAGATCGCAGCAGGCCACAAACAGACAGCCATAACGTCAAGCAATGCTGTATCCTCCCTTTCATGATAGCGTTGGAGTGTCATATTTAGAGATACTGCACCAACAATTTATGAAGCCAATGGGTGTTCAACCCACATGATAAGTTCTGCTGATGGTGACAAATGGGATAAGTCCGTATCCGATGGCTTACACTGGAGCAGAGGTGAATGTTGCATTTGGGCATATGCATAATTTGATTTTCCCGTTGCTGAGTCAAATGTAAGCTACAGTCTGACAACAGCCATTTGAACAGTAGTTGAAACCTTCAAGTATTCTCCGTCAGACAAGATATGCCCTGGGTCAGTTTGTCCAAATACAGGGATCTAGCCATGCATACAATAATGCGCAAACAGTCATGATGAATGCGGTAGGAAGCACAAAGGAGTAGCCTGTTCAGTTAAATAAACCTGGGAATTAGTGAACGCTAAGGGTACTTGCTTCTGCTTGGCCACACATGTAAAGTACATGCTAGACGTTTGCGTCTGAGTAACCTGCCTATGATCAAATCAACTATGTGTTGCTATGACTAAAATGCAGACCTTAATATGACGTGGTTACGGGGTTCTCCAAAAAGGCAAGATGGCCCAGGGTACTTTGGTGAGAATAAGACGTGTTCGCGGTTTCTTAGTCTTCCTTAAACTCTGAACTTGACAAAATACCTTTCGTGAACGGTAAAAGACCTATTGTCCATGAAATGTGAATCAAAGCTTGGATAAATCGCGAAGATGAATATCAATTTCAATAAATCGTGAGCATGAAAACTGGTTTCCTAGTCCCTTGCATAATACCCACAAAGTATGAAAGTCTCTATTCACTAACTGAAGTGTAATCATAAACGCAGAATCGATACTGTCATAGTTTTTTCTCCGTTAATTGTGAATGGGACACCACTCCTTTTTTTAACTGCTCAACACATCTGCCTCCTGAATTGTTAGCACACTGTCTACCAGACAACGATCTGAAGCAGGTAATCCTAAGTAATATCCAGTGGCAAATAGCCATGTTATCAGATAAATTTTGGACGTTTGCTCGAATAACTTTCTCATCAACCAAGTAACCATGTTCAAATAAGTACAATGACGATACGCGAAGTATCTCATCAAACCCAAGTTAGTCCAACTGCAATGGACCGTCGGAGGAACGTGTCCTTCGGCTTGCCCTTGTACTGTAGGTAGGACACAAAAATAAGTTGCCAGGCATCAACATATTGCAATGCATACACTGTTGAAATGGAAACATTGACCTTCTATGTTCCATTATGAAGTATTATAAACAGCAACAGTTTTGTGCAACACTAATATTGTGACACATTCTTTATGAGAAGTCTGTCTGTAGACTGCAACCGGATTAAATCTTCCATTGAGACTTTTTTCTGGTATTGGGATATTTTCAGAATATTAACAAAAGATCAAGATATTTATAAATGTAGCTCGTCTTCTAAGCTTTGTATAATTTCGTGTGAAATATTGTTTGCTTTTTTGATAAAAAAAGTCAATGAACACCAACCAAGTGTTAACAATATAACGTTTACATCAGCTGAACTCAGCATGTATGGACCTGCATAATACGGATGATCTGAGGGTATTTTTTTTCCAATTTCAAGTTTTTTACCCTGTAAAATTTTCTCCCATTCCGATTTCCATGTTTTCAAATGTTCAGAGCAAAACACACAATTTTACAAATACTTCTTTTGAACTCATGCAATTTCAGTTTACACCACAATATTTACCTATTTGCAATTATGAAAGCAAACAGATAAGGGGACCAGTATCGCTGTGTGGGCAGTGTACTGAAAGATCATTGATTATACAATGATGGAAACCCAGTGAACATTGCAAAGGTGAAAATTGGGAATAATAAGACAGAAAAATTAAATAGTTTTTGGATTACCCGATGTGTAAATCGGACAGTCTATATTGACTATATTAATTTCTTATTCTATCACAGTTGATTCTTGGTCCACACAAATTTTATGTGTGATCTTTTAAAATGATTGGATGCTGAACGGCCAATTATTTAGTCATAGATGTATCGTTACTTTCTATACTGTTTTCTGAAACAACCTTAGGTAACACATCTTAATTAAACATCTTCGCTCATTTCAGTCGCCAGTGCTTGTCATATGCCTGAAAATGACATTCATAGCGTTAAGATATCCAGCAAAAATGTCACTAAAGAGCTATGAGAACAGTCCGTTAACAGCTGACTCTGCAATAAATGTCACTAAAGAGCTATGTGAACAGTCCGTTATCAGCTGACTCTGCAATATTCGCCACCAATCAGTCAAAAGCTAAATGCTGAAGTTTGAACTGAGCTAAGATGAATTGACCACAGCCGAGGCGAACTGAAATTAGTTGAGTTTAACTTTGAGCTGACAGCATAAGCATATCAATGACATGGAATACAACAAAAGTAATATATATATATATATATATATATATATATATATATATATATATATATATATATATATATATATATATATATATATATATATATATATATATATATATATATATGTGTGTGTGTGTGTGTGTGTGTGTGTGTGTGTATGTGTGTGTGTGTGTGTGTGTGTGTGAAGTTTAATGAAACTAGGTCCCATTTTAAAGAAATTACACAAGTTATATTGTCTTACCCATTGTGCATTACGTCTTATTCATTGTGCCCAGAATTGTCTTACGTATTGTACGTTGCAGTTATCGTGCCCATTGTACATAAGTATCGCATTACTCGTTCGGTATTAGCGTTGCCTTGCCCATTGTGCATTGGCACTGACTTACCCATTATGTATCGGACCTTGGGCAAGGTGTAAGGCAATGCTAACGCACTATCGCAGTTTTTGGAACCATAGCTTCGTATAGCTCCATTTTTAGCTCTTTATTATTTTCATGCACAAATTAACAGTGACCCAAGTGATCTGTGCTGTCAAAATGAATGATCAGCTATTCGCCAAACGACAATTGAGGCCTTTTTTGACAAATTATTCCAGAACAGGTTCTGTTGAATACGTAGTATTGATTCAATGATCCTAAACCGAGCATGTTGATTGCTGTGGTGTAATATCACTGGGAAGTGCCCATTTTAATATGATATTGATATAACAGTGTCTAACTTTGACAGTCAGTAAGTAGAAAGAAAGCATTGCACACCAAATGCTATAGTATCATGGTAATGTATGAGTACGGTCTTGGCACAATGACCAACTGTTGCCCTTTCCCGACGTGTTCTGTGCACAGAACAGGGATACAATCATGTTGGTGGAAAGATCGGACTGGAGGTACATGTAGTATGTGACAAAATGAACGCCTGTATCATTTTTAATTCAAATTTATTATTCGGGAGCATTCCTGAAACTATAATACCAGTATGTGAAAAAATGAAGTATTGTAACTTCATTTTTATTTTGTTTTTTTTTCGTTTATTTATTTATTTATTTATTTATTTATCTATTCAAAATTTATTTATCTATTTATACATTTGTTTTTTCCAAGGCAAAGATATGATACAAAACAGCAAGAACTTGTAAGCAAAAATATCGTGGTCATGTCATGTATATCATAAATATTGGATGATCAATTTCCCAATAAGATCTACATTAATATTAGATAGACATAATATAACACACAAAAAAAAAGCACGAAGTCAAACGAATAGAATGACGAAATTCATTGCCAAGATCACATTTGTCTACCTCTTTTGCTTACATTTGGCACGAAATTGCGATATAAATTAAGCATTACATGAACGATTTTAAGTACCATGCATTGTGCCATTGATATCAGGGCGTGTGAGTGATTCTAAGTCCTCCCAGTCTAAGACAGCTTCACTAATAACGTGAAGCCCCGCAGTTTATGCGGAATGGAATATATGCTTACACTTCCCTTCTTAACCATTGAGCGCTCAAATCCCCCAAAAGTGCCCGGTTCCAAATTGTCGTCTGCATTAACGTTTTTAGTTAACTTTTAATATTAATCGAAAACATTTTTGTTGATAATAGTAGGTACAACCGTCCATGATGGCACAACCCAGATTAGTAGCTTTCCTTGGCGCGGTTAGGCGCCCAACTTTTGCCGAGGAAAGATGTTGACCTTGCATTTTTCTGACCTGGAAAGAGTTAAACTATGGGGCTGGTAAGGAATTTGGTGTCGTTTAGTTTCTATGGCACCGGGCTCAAATGCCATGTCTTCCAAGAGGCAAAGCAAAAATTTCTCAGCGTCAAAGTCCTAAAACTACAATTTCTGGTAAAAAAAAAAAGCAAAAATGATCAACTAAACCCATTGTATTATAACACCTTATAGCATGTCTTATAGCTCTGTGGTTTCGAGTCCAAACACTGTATAAGGCAGCTCGCCTTCCCTGCTATTATTTGAGGTTAAGCATGCAATAAAATAAAAATTTCGTCGGATAAAAAGAGACCGTGCAACCACTACTTCAATGATATTTTGCGTAACAACCTGGGTGATGCTATCGTTATATTTTGTTGATCAAATAACAATTCTCACTATCCAATGTCTCCTTGTGCGCTTTTCGTTAAAGGGTTAACACTTTTTACCGACATAGAACCGCTTGCATCAAACTATGCGTTGTCAAAATGAGAAAATATCTTCAAGGCGGCAACTGAGGGCGCATCAGAGACGACAAGCAGTATAAAGGAGATGAAATATTCACCACGTGGTGAAGCCAATCAGGCGGGTATGTTAACCTCTGTGTTTTCAGAGGCACGGAACATGAAGGTGAGGTGTTGTGTAAACAAAACATTTGTCCGTGTGGGCTTATGGGGCTTTTGTGTAAACAACTGAAATGGTGGCTGACAGTGCTTCCCCATGTGCTTTCCCCCACCAATCTGCTCAACCCAATATGTCCATAGATAGGCTCAGACAAAGTTAATAGCCTTTCCATTTTGACAGCACTATGGTTTAAGTGCACCTAGAGAAAGCCAGCGCAGATTGACATTTAGGTCTGTTCAGAGCTGAAATCTGCAGACCCTGGGCATGCTCGTAACAACTTTCTTGTCAGCGAAAGAATCATTCTTTATCTAAACAGCCGGACAATTCAAGATACTCCCATCGTTCATTGTGACCATGGCCATGCAAGGTTTTTAAAAGTGACAATTGTGTCTATATATAATTGCTGAGGCATTCAGCTTGTTTAGAAGTGCATGCTTCAGATACATGCATGTAGTGCTCTCTCTAAGAAAATACAGCCAGTATCCAATGTTCGATTAAAGCAGTTACACATGCCCTGGCTATGATTTTAACTTGGCTGGATTGGGTAGATTGGGTTCAGCAACAACGTCTTGATACATCAAGGTTTGCACATATCACCGCTCATTCGCACAATTTTAAGAAACATTCGTGGTCTGAGTGCTATGAAGGGAATGCTGGACAGTTGTGGGTTGCAGCCTTGTTACTATGTGTGTCACTGCGGGACGATGAGGGTGCTGTCCCTGGAAATTCTGGATGCATGCCACAGCAGTGTTGTAGGCACTTGATTGCCCGAGTGTGTGCATGCCAGACGACATCTGCTTGACAGCCTCACAGATGTTATTCATACTTCCGTGGTCTTATTTGCGTTGTGGTTGTTGTTTTATAAGCAAGTGCCCGTTTCTATACTTATATTTCTATATCCGAGATCGCACAATTATAAGCGACATATTAGAAACGAGTAATGCATTCTGGAATTTAAAGACGCTGAAGTCATTTTTTTCCATCCAACAGGATAGTTCACAAACACACACACACATACATACATGCATACATACAAACATACATACATACATACATACATACATACATACATACAATGTGCGCGTCTCCTGAACCGTGACGGCTCCTCTAGGCCTACTGCGAGAGATCAGGTCAATACCTTGGCAAAGTCGAATATTATAACATGGATGGAACGCATCCGGGTGAGCTTACCACTTGCCCTGAAAGCGACCACACGCGTGAGATAGAAGCAGTTAAATTGTACTCTTGTGCGGACAAGGGACCGATTTAAGCTAGGAGGAAATACTACCAAGGAATACCTGACAAGAATTTGTATACTGTTTTACGACATGAGAACTGTAACCCTTGCCTTCCATTTCCAAATTATTTTATTTTATGACAGAGTTGTTAGGTTTTGTGAGGTGTAAAATTATTGGCTGTTCATTGCAGTTGCTGTCCGTTCCTGTCTCGCTGAAGATTAAAATGGATACATAGATTTACATGACACTGTATTTTCTAAAGTTAAGAAGGTAGCTATTTATGAATAACGATTTATAGATGTTCCCAAAACTAGAGCAGCAAAGCTAATAAGAAGAGTAACGGGATTTTCATTTTATGCTACAGCAAGGAAATTGGTGAAATTCCGTAGCATGTTACAATGAATAACCCACCAGTTTGCATATCATCAAACCACTTTTTAACACAACACACTTTGGCATCTGCACCAGAGCAGGAGAAAGGTGCAATAGCCCTTTGTCTGCTGCACCAGCAGAAGGACAGACAGCAAACTCTGTAATGGCACTTTTGTACCGCTTGGTCCTTCGTCAACACTGTGGTGGATATTGCCCAACAGGCCTTCCCGTAGAGCTTGACCATTTTCCAACTGCACCAGGACCATGTTAAGGTAAACTACAATGTCCCACGATCAAACTATATCCATCTTGTACAAGTTTCATGCCGTACATTATGTACTATGTATCAAAACTATGCTTTTTATTTTCCAGTCTGGCATGATTCTGAGATCAGTTAATGTACCATATATTCACGATATTAGTCAAATAGTATGGTGCTTTGCAGATGGAAACCTCTGCGGTACGTCAAACTTATTTTGCAGCAAGACCTATGTTGGTCTCCTACGACGTTGACTACATGATGACAGTACAAAAAGGAAAAATGTTACAGTGTAACCAACTTACTTTGCTTTTATGTTTGTGGTGGGTATTTTTTTTTTTTTTTTTTTTTTTTTTTGTGAAAAGGTTCCTTTGATACATTCTCCAATGCACTATAAGCAACACCATATATAACATGGAAGATAAAATGTTCTGGTGAAATTCTTTTGTATGACAGTAGGTTTGAGGCTGACAATGTACATGGAATCACAGTAGTTATGAAGTTCACAATGATTATGTAGCTTACGAGAGGGATTGGCTCACAATGCTTATCAGGGTCGTTTTTGAGGTATTGTGTTTCACAGACCTCTGCCACCTTGCGCTTGAAAGCAAGGAACAAAATATATACTTTACTTAACGTACGTATTGTGACAATGATGGTAACAACTCTAGATAATATAATACGATATAATAAAGGGGGAAAATACCCTTTTTCCGAACAGCTCTCAATTTAATCAACGTTCATGTTGAACACGGTCTATGTACATATTTATCAACCGTATTTCACTATGACTGTCTTAAAAGAAAGGTAAGTATGTCCGGGAGGATATCGTTCTTTAGACGTTCTAATAAACATTGTGTTTTAAAAAATCGCTGGTGTATCGGAAACAAAAACAAGATTTTCTTTCAAAACACAATACTCGCTGCTTCATAAGGCTATCACTCGAGAAAAAAATGTGACAAAATATAGCGGAGGTTTCACAGCGTAATGTTTAATCATTTTTGAGATATAAAGGAAAAATGTCAATCCCCAAATAATTGAAAGAGGTGACATGGCATATGTAATTTGAAGTTCTGGCTTCTCGCACGACTAAGCGGAATTTCCATCATAAAAATAAGAATATGTACTTTCAATATATAAATATATATATATATATATACATATATATATATATATATATATATATATATATATATGTGTGTGTGTGTGTGTGTGTGTGTGTGTATTTGCATAGAGTTACTGGGTATGCTTATGGTATAGGGTACCACATATATATATATATATACATATATATATATATATATATATATATATATATATATATATATATATATATATATATATGAATGCAACACATCAGACAAAATTCCATATAAACGTAAATTCTTAAATGTTACAATTTGTATTAAAAAGTTTGTATTACGAAAAGAACTTAAGGATGCGCGTCTTTGCCAAACAGGCGCCACAGTTTGTGTTTTTTCGTTTGTCACAAGCCACGAATCATGGTAACTCTGAGTCAATCACACAATTGAGTCCTGTTATAGTATTATGAATTGAATGCCATCGTTTCATAGACTACTGTACCTCTTACCTTACAAACTACATACTTCTAGGTCTACAGACTGCAGAATTGTACGCATTATTTGTAATGACAGAAATACACACGGCCATCAGCTACAGTGCAACAATGTGAACATTATAGCAAAGATGACATGACAGCACTTTTATATTTTATTGTGTTGCAGCAAATCATCAGAAACATGCCCTTGTACAGCTTAGTCGCTATGAGAGAATATCGTAAATATACGCCTGATTTTTAATATACTGCAGGAAATCAGAGAATGTGCATGTCCGTGTATGACCCGGTCGATGTAAACAATATATCATGGGAAGATCGCCGCGCCTAACCATGTTGCAGTCATACATTATGGTGGTTATGAGCAATTGCTCATCACCTTTGTCCAGTATGATCATCAAAACTAATGGCCAGTGATTGACGATTACGTTTTTACTTATACACATTTAAATAATTTCATAAGTAAGATAACGATATCCCTGATAGGAATATGATGTAGAGTGTAATGATTTGCGTACAAGTGCTTCCAGGTTCATTCAAAACGATGAAGATGGAAAGCAGAAATCAATGAAAATAGCATGCAATATTCGTAAACTGGAATGTGGTAGTGAGACTACTCAACAAGCATGACCGTCAAGCAACAACACTTGTCTGCAACACAACCATATATCGGGGCAACTCGGTCACCAGTGATATATATATATATATATATATATATATATATATATATATATATATATATATATATATATATATATATATATATATATATATATATATATATATATATATATATATGTATATATATATATTTATATATATATATATGAGAGAGAGACAGAAAGAGAGATGGAGAGAGAATGGATGGATAGATAGAATGAATCAACATAATGGTGAATAGAGCCTCTCAAGACGAAAATCAGCGTACCATTCTATCGATTCATTATCACAATACAGTGTATTGATTGCATAATGAAGGGTAGTCTATGGAACCAGTACAATAACCAGTGCAGTACAATAACCATAAACCAAGCGAGGGACTAGAGTACTCTGCTGTATCTGAGTACAGTATTCAGGGACTAGAGTACTCTGTTGTATCGTAGTACGGTATGCAGGGACTTGAGTACTCTTTTGTCTCAGGGTACAGTATGATAATTCCACACCTAAGCTTCAGAGTACTCTGCTGTAATATGCATAATTCAACACCAAAGCCTTTGTCACAGGCGCACTGTGTTGTGTCAAAATACAATAATATTACGTAATAGCAACGTATACTGACCTCTTGCTCACAACGTGCCTCTGCACGTTAGTCTTCGTCTGAATAAACCAAATCATTGAGTACTCTGAATGGGGTTAATATTTGCTTTTCTTGCTGCCCAGCTTTTTTTCAAGAAATAAAATATCTTTTAATCAGAGTCCTCTGAAGTGTCAGAGGTACAGTATACTGTTTATAACCAAAGCACCAGAGTACTCTGTACTGTCGACAGCACTGTATGATAATTTCAAACGATAATACCAAAGTTATCATCTGTATCCAAAAACAGTTAGTGACTGTGCAGCAAGGCATCAGTCCGAGTTCTCTTCTGCATCACCGCAGTATGAAAATCGAATTGGTTTTATCAAGTTGCGCTGCAAGATTCATGCTACATGTACCATTTCGAGGAATGAAACTGAGCTCTTATGACTCTTCCTGAACGATTAGTCGTGGTCTGATCCACTCGTGCGTATAATCGCAATTATAAGGCCAAAATACGTTACCTTTATGAATTGGCACTAGACCTTCTGGTCCACTTGTAGATGAATTTTTGGAAGAACATTAATGGTGTAAAAATGGGATTTTTCATCAGGAAACAGTGGAACAATCAATAAAGACGAGTACAATCTTAAGATTTTCCCGATTCTTCATTTACAATGTGTGTGAATTACATACACAATGCGTGACTATGACATAAATAATACATCCGACTATAGGCAATCTGCGATCTGAATAATATTGTTGTAGAGAAGGGTTAACACCGTGGGGTTAAATCTTATTAGTCAGTTGCCTGTGGTATAAGTTCTCCCACGTATCATGTGGTCTTGCATCAGACGATAAGATTGGCTCTGAGGAATCATGTAATCGTTGTATTATTCCCTAGTGAAAGTAAATGATACACACAGAGCAAGGGTCACTATGTGAGTGCTTATTCTTTGGAGAATGTGCCGCATATTATGCGTAGGGATTCCACCAAGAAATGTAAATTTCATTCATACACGTTGTACAGATTTTGGCTTCTGCTCCGATCCAGAGCCGGGATGGACTTACAGATGACCCGGGCAGATCCCTTGGGCAATGAACGCTAGCTTTGTGCATATTTTGAACCAGTTGAATATAGAACTGGCATGTTATTGGGTTTTGGAGTAAACACTGGCCATTTAATTTCATTCTGCGGTCACAGTGCACGTGACCAGGAGTCCTGCGTGTCCTAAACCACTGTAAACCATACCCTTGTAGGATTCTTGGGACATGTCACCAGATATCCTGGACAGCTGCTTAAGGCTCTGATGATGGTACTCTGTGCGAAAATATTAGAAATTCCAAAGCCTCAAAGTCAAATCGCTATGTAGGGTAGCCCTGATTAGGTGTTGTCATGAGTATAATAGACACTGTCGGAAAGAATACAATACAGTATCTTTGGCGACTATTAGAATGCAAACTTAATGTAATATTACGCATTCTCTTGCGCCTGGCCAGAGGTCGGGGAAGGTACGACAGGCTTATTAAATCTAAAAACCCTTCAATCAAATACAGACAAAGAATGAACTTCCGTACCATTCATCGACGGGACAATAAGTCTTTGCAGGATCATTCAGTTTGACAGGATCTGAAAGAGTGGTAATATTAAATGCACCATTTGTCAACTATTTGTGTGACATGAAGCGTGCTGTGGGACGGTATCGGATTAGCCAATCAGTGGCACATCAGGTTAACAGTATCTTTTCGGGTAAAATAGTATAATCAAGAAACATAATGTGAGGGAAGCTAAACGAAGCCTGACTAATGGGTACTGTGTATGTGCATTTGCAATAAGTAGAAAACCTGCCGACCTTTTCAGTCGCTAAATATTAATACGATCAGAAATGCGATGATTGATTATTTTAAGAGTATAAATTGAAGGCTAAACATTAAATTAAAACCATATTGCGTAATACAGTGGCTACTGGGAGCATCAGTACAATGGGTCGGGTGGTTTAAGGGACGTGTTTGGCTGCCATACAGTACTGGTTATGGAGGAGACGTGTTTAGATTGTTCAATAGGGGGATCAACAGTATCTCTATACCAGTGGAAATCTGTGATTGCTGCCGAGACAGCATATCTCCAATGTTCACATATTCGTTGGCCTTGATCAAAATCGATAGAAACAAAAAACACAGCAGTAGCCGACTGCACATATAAGCTGCGAGCAACATTAAATACCAACAATATTACAGACAGCTTACCTTTCTGATGAGAAACGCTCGCTTGCCGCTGCCGGCTGCCGGTTTGTCACCCTCCATATTGGTTGCGTAATTGCTGTGTCTGCTTCTCTATTTCTTTTTTAAAAAATATGCTGATTCGTTTAACTGCACGCGGAAGCCAGTGCTCTGCAGGTAGTGTGCATCTCAGCACAGTCAGTCTAGCAACAAATAACACAAGGGATCTTCAGTGGCATGTGTGGTGCTCTTTGGTCTGGAAGCAATCCTTAACATGTGTCATTGCCACTACTTGCGTGACGCCTACTCCATAATTCGGAAACCCCCTTCGTCATCCTCTGACACTGCTCTGCACCTGTTTTATACAGCAAGGTAAATTTCACTCGTTGAGAAAATAGTATAGCGTGACTACTAATAAAGACCTAATGAATAATGGACCGGTATTATGTTCGCAGAACGTACGAACATAGACGGCGTCCTATACCTGGCTGACTGGTTCTTGTAGATGATGCTGGTTCAATTGGATTATGTGATTGACTGTCATTTTGCCATCGCTAAGGTGGTGTTGACACAGCGGTATGCACATGTATGTCAGCGGGTAAGAATAGTTCCGCTATGGCCTGTGGCAGAGCAAGTTGGCGGCATCAAAGAAACCACACACATGTCCAAGTTAATTGCCATACATGCAAAACATATAACCCTGGTGTATGAATCCCATATCGATTTGGTTAACACGCCAGCAATAAATAATAAATACCTGCAATCTACAGTTTCGTTGAGAAAGACCTTTTTTCGCCGCTAAGGAAATAGAAAGTCCAGTTACCACTTGCATTGATACGCATGAACAATTATTGTCTTAGGTCCTTCCTGCAGGCACAACGGATCTCACTGGTAGATGCTTCTAACACCACGGCCTTCACTGTTGTACCACAGGCTTCACGTGCAAAAATGAAGCCTGTATAAGGTTGTTGGTTTGATCAGGCTTCTGCATGTATGAATATGTCACAATCTTGGAGTCGCTTTTCAATGTTCATGATGTATATCAGCATGGTATCTGCACCAATTCTGCTGATTACACTGGAATCTATATGCAAAGTAAAATCAATGCATTAATATATTGCATACACACATATGTGTATGTATAATATACTTTGTATAATGGTAATATACGTTCGAAGTTGCAGCATATACTCTCATCAAAGTACGTCCAATTTTGTATCCTTGTCCTCTTGATTGAAGATCGATAAGGCTGCACGCTTGATAAAAACTAACCTTTGCTGGCAACTTCGAATTCAGTCGTATAATTTGAAACTGCATCACCTCTGTACTCAACCAAAAACGTTGAGTTATTTCTTGTTGAGCTTGGACAATGTGTATATATGATACGGCAGCAATTTGGTAGCTTCATCTGTTTGTTTGTATGTAAGCATTGGTATACATTACAACTAGGACTGCACTTAAATGGAGAGCGGCATTGTGTACATTGCATGCATAATCCAATAATCTTGCATGAATGACATTGACATAGAATTAAGAACCCGGAAAACCATTTGCACCTTTCTCCTTGCCTCTATATAGATGGGTTTTTCATGTCTCTCGAAGCAAAACAAATAAATAATCGCGACTGATTATCACTTCTGAGATGCAGTTCGATTTACGGAAACCTTGTTGGGTTTCCGATCTACTTATGTTGTGAAATTGGCATGCAGCTTGCGAGTTAATCTAGACCCGTACTACCATTCATCAATTTGAGTCTCACGCAAAATGCTTGCTGCCCATTTTCGGGATACATCATTATTTCTCGCCATACGAAAACAATTAGTAACAAAGCATTTAGCTCGCACTTTCAAGTAGATTGACATAGTTGAAAGGTCGGATTTGTTTTGAAACTTGATAATTTCGAAAAACTTCAAGTGGCAATGGTTCTAACTTAGAGTAAAAGTTCTTGGTACGTTTCAGTTGACTGTTGATCCATTGCATTTATTTTGCGCATTTTACCCCTGTATGGACCGTCACAGCCAAAATGGTTCATCAAAAAGCATCAATGTTTCTTTTAAAAAGCTAAATGTTACATTAAAAGAACTGAATTGATTAATGGATGCTTCTTAATTAAGACTAAGCCCTTATTTTTGTTAATACACAATGCAATTAGCAAAAATAAATATATAAAAGGTGGCTGGAAGGTGAAACCTTATATGAGAACCTGTCAAATGGTTAGAATGTGTGGCACTAGACCCAAAAAACTCAAGTGATCCTATTAAGTTTAAGGTAGTCAGTCAAAAATACATCAACCGAATGTCGATATGACATTAACAATGTTAAAGAAGGAAACTTCATTATCATGAAAAGTTCACACTAGTTTGTACTGATGATACTTAAAAACTGAGCATAATTACAACAGTAAAGAAGGTTGCGGTGTGTTGCTCTTTCTTGCATTCTGTTGCTGCACATTAACAAAGATAAGCAAGTTGCTTATGTTCTATTCCAATGGAAAACTATACCTTAGTCAAGTGCAATTATGTTCCCTTACACTCTTCCCAGTCTGCACTTAGGGTATAAGCATGGGCCTCTTTATTCATCAGATATCCCAATGAAAGAGTATTGACCTCGTAGGCTAGTGCGCTTACTTTCGTAAAAAAAAACAAGTCTACGGGATTTATAGAAGTAAAAACTAACAATGTTTTTGTCCAGGGGTTTACCGTAGTTTCAACATGTAACTGGGTAAGCCAACCGACAAAGAGCCGTGATTTGAAATAGATCCGGCTGCGCTTTTTTCGTTGATGTTGTGCTTTTATGACGGCTTTTAGGTCAGAAGTACGACAGAAAGTTCAAGTTTGAATAAGTTTCAGGATGACGGGTTTACCCAGGCCGATATGGCTGCTTAACCCCGACATCTCGCTCGGTAATTTGAACCAATGCCGATTAATATGACTTAAAGATTATATAAAAGTTTCGATTATTTGCAGCAATTGACCATAACGCTTATACCGAAGGATAGTGTGTGGTGTTTTCCCGCAACCAGTGTATTTTTTACTCTTTGACTGTGCTGAAGACGGCACTGAGAAAATGACAATTAAATGGGTTTGGCTTTAAGTTCGTGTTAGTTATCCAGTGAAGGTATACCGATTATATGTCACGTGAACTACGCAAATAAATACCGATATCGAAACGTTTGTGAACTGTACATCAGCCCGAAATGTCATATGGTTGCTCAAACGGTGATTAACATAGGAAGACAACTAAAAGAGGCAAATTATCGCATGATAGTTGTACTTATCCCGATAAGTTGTTCAACTGAATGGTCCCAAATGGCTACGAAAATCGTTCACCGCGTAAAATGCGGATCAGTGCTTTGAATCAGTTTACGTGTAGTTACGTCACACCGATGAAATGGTTCTTGGAATTATGACTCAAAACTTTATAATAGACTGTTGTATTGAATGGCAAATCTACGTTTAGACATTTTATCCTGTTATAGTATAATAAAGCACTTTATAACATATCAAGTTCCCAATCGCACAAAAAGCAATAATGTTCCAGCAGGTTTGATCAATTTCAAAGCATTTCACGCAAATAAATCTGAAGATCATTTCACCTATTATATGCTGTCAAGCATGCATATTATAGGCACTCCAGCTTCTTAGATAACTATATGTGCGGCGTCGAATGACGTCTGCCTTAACTGTGCGCGGCACTGCCACCCTATTTGTCTTCGTAATGTGATGTATTCCTGCATAAAGTTCACTCTCTTCCGTTGTGGATTGCACAACATTCTACTATTTCAGGTACAAGAGATATTAATACAGCAGGTCATTTCCCAATTGTGTGAATAAAGTATGTTTAAACCAAACACCCGCTCTGTGTCACAGTTACATTTATTCTCCTGTTATTTGCGTTAAAGGTTACCGGTGACTTTAGCAGTTGTCTAATAAAACTCCTAATTCATGTGTTACGTTCTGGAAAGTATATTGTTTGTGAAAATGAAAACGCTGTACGTTCAAAATACATTGCAACATTATAATTTAACTGTCACATTACAGACATAGCTATTGGTTTAAACATATTTTCCTATAATTACTGTAATAAATACAAGGATTATCGTTATTGGGGAAAAGGGCCAAGCCCTGTATTTATCTCTCGTGCCAGGAGAACAGCGTACATACCGAACCAGACACGACGCACAAGTGACACACTGTCCGATAGGTCCGATGGCCTCAATGGGCGTGACCTGACCGCTAGGTGTCAAAACACTGTTAAAAGGAACAGAAACAATAGACGAGGGACAGAGAGAGGGGCGTATGCAATATAACAATTGGAGAAGTGGTCATTATCCTTTTTAGAATCAACCTTTTTCATTATTTGCATTACGAGCTCAAAAATTGCAACACAGGCCAAGGAACAGCCTTAATGGGCATGCTTTTTATCAGCTAAAAAAATCCTGTGTATGGTCACCAAAGTGCACTAAATGTACCTTGTCTTTGATGTGTGATTAGTTCAACTTGAAACACCTGTATCGGGAGTACATTAACAAGAGGACACTGATGGGCTTGTGCACAGCTGACTTTGCATTGGCTTTCATATTATGGTCGTCACAGGTAACTGGGGACGCATGCATCTGCCTCCCTTTGTATGGGTATGAATTGCAAAACTACACATTGCAGTTAATTCAAAACGGCTAAAGATACCATGAGACCTTTGAAATAAGGTCATAGTTACATTGACTAGTTAAAAATAACTTCGTCTTTACACAGGACCATCATCAATGCAATATCCAAGTTCCATCTGGAGTTAATTATTAAGTATATTTCTGCAAACGAAAGTCAATATATTTGTCTCATAACCTTAGAAATTATATCACGATCACTCAAATACAATTCCTTAACTAGCTCCTATCCTCCTTTTCTTAGCTTAAATATTCCTCGGGGTATCAATTGAACAACAAAATTCACTGATTCAGACGTGATCCAGTGGCTTTGGGAAAAGCACCGACGTCACCCTATGTGGTGTCCAACTTTCTCTCCGGGAATATCATCTTGATTTACGATATATGGGTACCAGTTATCCAGTTATCAGGTCAGAAATTTACTAAAGTTGTCATAATGGTGAGTAATATATCCAGCCCTGGTAGTAATAGTTACCGATGACATCACAAAATATGACTGTTCTTTGAAGGTTTTTTAAACACCTTAGGTCCAGTTTTTCCTACAATCACTTACATGTTTGCCACTGAAAGCAACCTTCAAACTTTTGATAGAGTAATTAGTTTGAAATATTTTTAAGTTAAAATATTTGAGAGTAAAATGAAAAACTGAATATATTAAATATTTAGCTTCAAAGTGCCAGAGACGACAGACTCAAAGTTGTTTTTTTTTCAAAGATGGAAAAGCTGTTTACGCAGCGAATACAAAAATGTGGCACAATAATCGTATGAAAAGACGCCATAGCCTCACCAGTCGTTGTAGAATGATGTTTTAATAAGCATTGTTATCGAGCCAATCAGGATCTTTTATTGCTTACATATGATATTGCTTCCACTGACACAGAACTCTTACAATTCAATTGGAAAATGTCGCCTGCAGAGTGTCAAGAGCAAATACATGACATAGGATAAAGACAGCAGATATTTATTTTGTGATTCCAAAACATATCAGCTATAGTATAAACAGTAAACAGAAACACAATATCGTTTTAACCTCTGCGACAGGGAAACATTACTAAAACTTCTGTCAGCAGGCAGAGTAGCTAGCCTTGCATGATTCTCCTCGCAGACCACGTCATACATTCCGTGTTGGCAACTTAATTTACAAGAGCTGCAATCCATGTGTGGCACATTGTGGGGAAAATGGAACCTCATCGATCTTATGATGGTAAGACATTGTGTTGGCATACCGAGTCCATTGCTAGCATAATTGTGTTCCTGGAAAATCTCCAAAAAAGTGTCATAGTATCAAAAGGCAGTCAGACATGGAATAACTGGTCTGATATGATACTAGAACAGCTCCATCAAACTGCGACAGTAAAGCAAGGCCGCAGAATTGTTGTCTTAGGGACAAACTGGATTGATTTTCATGATACGATGCAACATGTGCAAGGTGTTATAATCCAAAATGCTTCATGACAATTGCGTCATCAAGGAGGTAATCATATATATATATATAATACAGAACCAGAAAGACCGACAGACAGTCAGATATATCTATATATAGATAGATAGATAGATTGACAGATAGATAGACAGACAGACAGACAGATAGATAGATAGATAGATAGATAGATAGATAGATAGATAGATAGATAGATAGATAGATAGATAGATAGACGTGTACGTTTACATAATATATTCATATATGTACATGGACATGGACAAACAATTCGTATGACGTTGTACTTTATTACGTAACTTATTATTCCTGAAATGGGAATTTAAATTTGTGTAAACATGGATGGACTAAAAGAAATTCAAGAAAACTGGTGCTTATTGACGTTTACAGTGTGACAAGCAAGCAAAATCAGTGAAGAAACACGACTGTTTGTGTACAGATTTTTAAAAAAGATTTATCAAGGGTAGAAGCTAATACTGAGCAGGTAAAATGAACGTGAACCTTTGACAGTAAATACGTATTAGTATTTTGTCATGTCTATATAGTTAAAACTATGTCTTTTTCATTAGTTGAAATACCTCATAGGTACTTTTTCCGGTGCTTTTCAAGCATACAAATTTGCTGAGACACTAAATTTACTTTTCACGCTAGCAGCACGCCTAGTCTACACATAACCTATGTTTTGTGAAAGACTCTTTTATTATATCTATATTATATATGTACATCTATATGCTTAAGTGACTTTTCACATTTTCTTCGCACATAAAATTCTTTTCGAGTAATGATTTTCGATGCGCTGGTTACAGATTTGAAGTCTTTGAGCTTTTTAATTCATTCGACAATGTTGTGCTTTTCTGTGTTTCAGTCTTGATAGGCGGTTCATCTAGAAAACCACCACGTTTTAGCTATTTTCCTATCAAAGTATAGGTCATACAAGGTTATTTCACTGTTAAGCCAGCTTCATGCATTATTCTGACGGACGTCAAATGGGTATTTTCCAGGCCTAATTTGGAATATAATCACAATACGCAGCTCATCTTACAGCATGGTAATCCTCCAATGTGCTTTGACATGACCCACTTAAAGGACAGTGCACAGTTAATTACTTTCACTAAATAGACCAGAATCCTGTGATCGGAGTACAATCAGTACCAGGAAAAAACAGTCATTTGACTTTGATTTTAGGACAAATTAGAAATAAAGAACTACTGGTCATATTGATTAATCATCTTCATAAAAAGTGGAACCGACTCCACTGAAAAAGTATGGTCAAGATAATTCTAGATTACAAGCAATCACATCGTAAAGGTCCTATATATTAGCAAAGTTATCTAAGGAAATTCGTACCAAACATGATGCAGAGTAATAAGAAAAAGAAGTAATATAAAAAGTAGTTACATTGAGCAGACTAAAAGTAGACAAATAAAAAAAAAAAAAAGAATAATGTCAAGAAAGCTCCCAATTCGGAGAAGGCTTTATCAATTCAAACCGTACGTAACAAGTCTAACATCTTAATTTGCAACCCGCTTCAGTTTACTACTGATGTGACATGGATTCCATATCCAACGAAACAAATACAAGAAGTATATATACATAATGCAAGGAAGCAGGTAAAAAAGCACGTGTAAACATTAAATGAAAACACCGCATTGGTCACAGAGAAGGATAATTTGTCAGTGTGGCCACCGGGCGGCGAAGGCATCACTCTTTGCACGAAACCCGTAAACGCAAGGAGTCAGGAAGAACCCATCAAGGTGCTGCGTGAACGAGACCTCGCCTGTGAAGGCGAGCTAGCTTTCACGCATCTACCGCTTCAAGACACTTCGAAGGCTTGATGCGGTGTGAAAGCTAGCTAGCTTTCACGTCATCTCCCAAGCCGTGATACAGACCTCGCTCTGCTATCTTGAGCGCGAGATACTTTTCACGCATGAAAAGTACCTCGCTTCCTCAGCATGCGCAGTTGAGAGCTTATATTATCTGGTTCCCACTGCTGTTTTTTTGCCCGACTAAAACGCTGTTGCCCTAAGTGTTTGCGCAACATTATATATAATATATAAAATATGATTACACACACACACACACACACACACACATGTACATATATATATTGATATATCGGTTAATTTTTTGCAAGCTTAACACTGGCTTGTTTTCATTAACTATCATTGTATATTTGATGAATTTTATCATTTTTGAACCCTGTCACGGGTCTCCAGGCATACACTTACGTATTCTGTTGGGGTACCAGTATTAAATACTATCTTGCGGCTCTGATTCCGCGAGGTAAGTTTCACGGCGAGGTATGTCTAGAAGGGAGCTGGATGCTTGAGCGCGAGGTAAGTTTCACGCGTGAAGCAGACCTCGCCGACGAGGAAGCTTTAAAACCGCTTGCGAGGTCTTGAAAGCGAGGTCGCTATAATGCTGCAAAGGCGACGTGGGAGACAGCTATCTGCATATAGCAATAATGGTAAACCAGAATCATAGGATAAATAGCTCAGATTGGACATACCTGATTAAAAATGTATTGGCTGCAGCCGTTTCTAATATTATACAGGGAGGTAACACCCCGGATATGCAGGAGGATATTATTCTACATTTTAGATCCCAAGGAAGACAGGATTTTTGTCGAAGACTGGATTAGAAGTGAGAGTTGGATGTTGCTGTCACGTTTTAAGGATGAATATACGAAAGAGGGATAAGTATGTTTTGGAGATAAATTGTACTTTGGCCTTGAAATTATTCCAGAGAAGAATCCAAAGATTATAGTATATTCTTGACTTCTGGCTTACACTCATCCGTCTAAAACTTCTTAGGATACCCACGGTGCGCATCCTAGAGCGACATTGCAAGATAATCCTCAAAACGCTTTTTGAAGACTTATACACGCAGAAAGTCACATTTCCTACGGTTGTTTTCGCGGAGCGTGCTGTTGTAACCTAGTTGGGGTAGAACTAAAGTGTTACACACACTTATCTGTGAATCACTTGAAACCTTTTGCTGTTCTGCCCAAGGCGCCAGCTGCTTTTTCAATATAGTTACTTTATGTGACTTGACTATCAAATTGGAGCTGTTAGTCACACCTTAATATTTGCACTCTTCACCTTGGTTGACCTCTTTTCCATTAAGAGATAGACCAAGATTTTAATTCAAAGTCTTCCATTTCTGACTGCAGTAGATACGCATAGATGTAGTTTTACCAACGTGAAGTTTATTGGCGTCCAGCCTGTCAAAAACGTTCATGAGGTCTTCGGTAATAAGCTTGAAACTATATCGCTGGATTTGGTGACATAATACAAAAGAATATCGTTGACCTTTGAGCGTTTGAGACAGACGCCAAGGTCGTTTATGTAAAGTATGAATTACAGGGGCCTCAAGAATGTCATTGGCATACACCCATATTTAGTTCTAAAGGTTTGGACAGGTTTGATGCCGGCCTTCTAGGTTCGACAAGTAAGGCAGGATGTGAACCAGATCAACCGTCCCTCTGATGCCATTGTGCTTTGAGTATGGAATGGTCAACAGTGTCAAATGTTGCAGAGCCAAGGTAACTAGACTGACATCGTGTGGAATTCATAGGATAAAGATTCGAAAAAGTTTATGAAACCTAATCTGGGTAGAATGGGTGGGACGGAAGTCAGATTGCTCCGGCGACAGAATTTGGTTTCCAGGGCAAAATTTGTTGAATTTATTATGAAGAAGTTTTCAAGCAATTTTGATAACTAGTATGATTGATATAGGTATATAATTCTAAGGGTAGTTCCAGCCCTTTATTTAAGGTCGCCGATACTGGGGCTGATTTCCATTCAGGACGTACAGATTCAGTTTGTAATGACTTTTTGAAAATTGTATGCTAGGTTACTAGGTATAGATTGGGTAGATATTTTAACAATTATAATTGGAAGTTATCGCAGCCAGGTGATTAATTAACATTCGGTTAAGTGAGCAGTTTGGATTCCTCAAGTTTTTTTTATGCTGAAAATAAAATTACGCATAATGGCATAAAATCAGATACTGTAGAAGACAACTCATTGCAGATTTAGTAGGAATAATTTTGGAGAGATTTACAGCGACTTCAATAAAGAAATTAGTGAACTCGTTGGCTGCTTGACTGAAAAGTCTACCCAGCGTATCATTTATAAGTAAAGACAGAATATTGGAGTTCTTTAGTAGCATGCCATATTTCCCGACTGTTACCCCGGTTTTCAGTGACTGATGAAGAGTAATACTCATTTTTGCACTCTCCAACCTTGGAGGTAACCTCTTTCTTCATTTCTTTGAACTGAGATAAGTCATCACGTTTGTCTGATGCAATGGCTCGTGTATGTAATTGATACCTGAGAGACTTCACTGTTTCAATCTCATTACCCTACCAACGGATCTTTCTCTTGGGAGCTCTAAATATCTTGAAAGGGGCATGTGTATCAACGATATCTGAAAATAATAGTTTCCTGACAAATCATGTACCATTTATAGAATCTAAATACTAGATGACATGCCACAGAACTGTATGTAGATGTCAGAGAAATTTGCCAACGTTTAAAAGTTTGATTTTCCTGATGCAATATAACGGGGGTAAGTACTGCGTGTCTTGGAGTTAAGGACCAAAGTTGCTAATCTTGGTTACAGTAAGATCAATAATTCGGGGTGAAGAATTTGGTCTAGTTTCCGCTTTAATAACCTGTCTGATTTAATTCATACGGCGAAATTAGGTCATTTTGTTTGTGCGCAACAGAACCGGTTTTATGGACATGTGTACGGTCGATGTTGAAATCCACACTAATTAACTTATCATATTGTGGTTGTCCATAGGTACAACAATTTTCTCAAATAGTCAGCTAAAACAAAATCAGCAGTACTTTTTCGGCATCTATAAAGTACAGTCAGATGCAGACATTTACGGCTGTCAGAATTACCTGACGGAGATTCACGCTTTTTCGATTATCCAAGTGATTGATCTCTTTGCAACTTAAATTATTACGTCTGTATAAAGCGAAAACTAGGCTACCATTTACCTCTTTCAGTGCCAGAAATTCGGAATGCGTCATCAGCTTTTCTCAGCGCGTTTTGGGCGCAAAGTTGCGCCCAAATTGCGCCGAGGAAAAGTGTTGGCCTGCACTATTATATTATCTGTACTTACAGGCATGCTGCTACTAGGATTGACAATCTTTTTACAAGGAACATGATTCTAGCAACCTTATCATAATTCAGACCAGTTGGTCTTATGTTGCAGTTGGCACTGAGAGAGTTAATTAATCCAGTGAGTTTGTCTTTTTCTACAAACAAGTAAAACCATCCATGTTCCCTGCTTGCTTCATTAGCACATGAATTTTATCAGGCGTCCCTGGATACTACAATGTCCGGATTCAGTTTGTGAACAATATATATATAATCTATTACAGTCAACAATGGCGAAAAACGGATGCAAGATAACGTTATAAAAGTAAATTAGGCTATATGAGCAGGGTGATATTAAAGGTCTTGTTTTGTATTGTATTGTAAATATATTTATTTTCCCTGGATTGCCTATTAGCTATACATGATAACCAATCTGGAGGCTCTCCAGACATACAGTGACACACATTTTTATGTACAGCGACGCACAGGACAGACATAGTCACGTGTTTAGTTGGAGAAATATTTATATACATATATATATATATACATACAAGGCAACGAGTACCATATTCGTTGTTTCAGTGGCTCCAGGAGCCAGTATTCAAATCTTCTTGAGCTGCTAATGAATGACTGTACAGCAGCAAATAGCTTCTCGTTATAATGGGAATCCAGGTCGGGGCTTCCTTCCAATAACATTCTGAAGTAATATTTGCGGTCAAGACTGAGAAAGAGAGAGGGATTTACTCCTGGGGCAACAACTGAAGCAACATCTTTCAACAGTTTTAGGCGATAGGCAACATATATCGTGCAATCAAATAAAAATGTTCGCTTGTTTCGGATGGACATCCACAAGCACAAGCGGGATCTGGAACGATATTGACACTAAACAGGTCGTGTCATAAACAGGAATGGCTTAATTGCAGCTGATTATGACATATACTAGGGAAGCGGTGACCATGGGCGAAGTAGGAAGGGGGCTTTTCGGTGAACATCAACTTGTGTAGCTTATTTTAGAACGACATTAAGGTGGTGGTTTCCCCAGTATCAATGGGTGAACCTTTCCAAAGTGTGATTGCGGAGGGGACGAAAGACTGTTGCATCCTTTCGGTTCGGAAATTAAGTTGTCGCACATTTAAAGAATTTCTTAGAGACCACCCGGTAGATATCCCTACCGACGCTGGGACTAACTGAGGAAGATATGCAGGCACTTGATTATTTGCCATCTTGTAAAATTAGATGAGTTTGAAATATTTTTGCCTGGTAGCCAACGTTTCCCAACATAGTTCTTGGAGCAACCGGTATCCATATGTGTGGCGTTTGGCCCCAGTACAAATTATTGCTGCCTTGTACTGGATGTTTTCTAGTAAGCCAGACAAGTTTTGCCCACAATTATCAAACAGGACACACCCGTATTCCAGTATTGGTCTGATCATGGAGGTGTACAATTTAGACAAGGCTTTTCTAGAGAGCTTGAATTTGATTCTTCGTAGTAAAGCAATTCTTCTGCCTGCTTTGTTAGTGTTATGTGTTCTCTTCACGACAAGTTTGAGTTAAGGGTGATGCCAAGATGGATGTGACTATTCCCTGCTGGTATTTCAACATCATCTAAGAATATCGTGCTTTAGTTTTTTACGCCTGGAGAAAAATATGATTGACAGGGATTTTAAGCCATTAAAAGTTACTTTCCATGTGCGCCCCCAATTACCAATCGTTGTGAGATTTATATTCAACCTTCTGTTAGACTCAGCTGGATTAACTATGATTTCTAAAATACTTGTATCGTCCGCAAATAATCGTATATCAGAGGTAATATCCCTTACCATGTCATTAACATATACCAAGAAGAAAAAAGTGCCCAGGATTGACCCTTGAGGTACGCCAGCCTCAATCTGTAACCATGTGGAGGACTGCCCTTGACTCTGATATACATATTGCTTAAATAACTTTCCACCCATTCAATAAGTTTGTAGCAGAAACCAAGCTGGCGTAGTTTAAAAATTAATCCCTGGTGCCACACGTTATCGAACGCTTTAAAGACATCTAAGAACACCATCCTCACTTCATTGTTGTATTCTAAACCATTGTAAATTTTATGCAGGATACTGACTAGTTGGTTTACTGTAGATTCACTTTCTTTAAACCTCGAATTCTTAGTAGTTTATAGGCCATTTGCAATCAGGTATTCATAAAACTTGTTGAACACCAGTCGTTCCATAACGTTTGAGACATTACACAACAATGAGATAGCTCTATAGTTCGATTTGGTTTGGCGGTCACACTTTTTGGAAACTGGGCACATATTTGACTTTTTCCAGTCACTTGGGAATTTGCTACTGGATAGAGATGCATTAAATTGTTTACAAAAGGGAAGGTGCTATACTATTAGCAGTCTTTTTTAATATAAAGTTTCCTATTCCATCGGGTCCTGTGGCACTGGATACTTTCAACCTTGACAGTATTTTTTGGACCTTATCTTCTGTAACTGGGAACAGGTCAAGTCGAGCTGATGTAACATTTTGAAAATTTGGTAGCGCCAGGGGCGGGTCCTCCTCTGGTAATCTGTTTTGGGCTGCAAAGTACTTACATAATATTTCAGCTTTTTCGTATACATTAGAAACTATCTTGCCATTTTCAATTAATGGAGGTATAGACTGGTGTACTTTACAACCAAGGATAGCTTTTGTTAAAGACCGCCATTTTTGGGGGGTTAATATCTTGGTGATCAAGCTGATCTTACACATTCCGAAAATGGTTTCTTATAGCCTGTTTATTGGCTACAACTCCCAGGTTGCGAAATTTCTTGTAAATTTGGTCTTAAACAAAGTTTAAACGAACTGAACTGGGGCACCATAATGAGCAAACCCACACTTGAGGAGTGCATCGAAGCCTGGTCAATCGCCTTCATGGGACAGGTTAATAACGACATACCCAACAGACTTGTCACCATAATACCACGCGATCCACCATGGATAACTTCTGTGCTTTATGTGGTAACGCAGCCGTTTGTATAAAAAAGGGCAAAAAGATCGAACGAGCTCATAACCATGAAACCGCATCCCTGAGAGAAAAGGTTCGTTTATTGCGCAACAAAGTTGTAAATGAAACTAGTAAAGCAAAACAACATTGCAAAAAATAATTAGTCGAAACGATAAAGGCATCTTGTGACACAAATGCCAAAGTCTGGCGGTAAATTTTCAAACAATGAAAGAACGAAAATGGCGACAAGTCTTAGTCTTTGCCTACTCTGAGTATTGATCCCAAGTTTATCACTGATAGTCTAGGTAGGGCTAATGCCTTTAACAAATATTTTGTGGCCCGGTGTCAGTGCAAGGCCCATGATGAGTCTTTGCCTCTCTGGTCTTTCGCACGCAATCTAGTATATCTGAGATTAGCATAATCGATATAGAAGTTAAAGGTCCTATTGATTGAATGGGTACCACAAATAAGAAAGTTGATTTTTAGGGTCGTTAGAAATGATATCTGAAAACCAAAATGTTAGATTCCATTTTTTGAATAGTGCTTTTTTTATCTCCAAAAGTGCATCACATTTGCGACAGGAAAACACGCGGAAGTGTTACTGACGTCACAAACGCAACCAACTGGTGTATGTGTTCTAAGCCCGGGTACCTTCAGTTTGCCAAGAGTTATGGCAGATACAACAGGGCATAGTGATTCTGGAGAATATGAATTGAGTTTTTTATGTACGTGGTCTGATGACGATGAAGAAGAATTAATAAGAAAAGCCGAAGCAGCAGAGAAAAAGATCATTCAGTCTTGCACACATGAGGGGACCCCGAGAGCCCTACCGTCACCAGTGCTGCACGGAGTGCAGCCGTGGTACAGCCAGACGATCTCAACTTGCCGCCTGGGCAGTGATAATTCGTTGCAAAAGATATTTTCTATCAAAACTTATAAAATTCCATTTAACAAGAACAAGCATGAATGCAATAAATTGGAATTTGCGTCAGGGTGGGCCAGGTCTTGCAGTGTTTCAAATTCTAGCATTCACGGAAACAGCTACGGCTTACGCCGACGGTATATAAAAGTCTAAACAAACAGTTAATTTTCCCTTCCCATATGTGTGGTCTATGGATGATCAAACATAAGTTTACATTTATTAATATAGCTTTCAATATCAGTATAACTCCTACCCGGCACTAACCTGTCCTCATGACCCTTGGAGGGCAATGATTTACGTTTCCGTATACATTGTCATCAGTGCACGTGTTTATGATATCCTTTATTTCAGATCGTATACATTATGTAACAATGGTAACTATTTTCGTGTGACTGACTTATTTTTCTGGTTCCATATGAACGGCAAAGGTACAATGAGCTCGAATTTTGTACACCCAATCATTGGGAATTGGCCGTGGACTGTCGCAAACACTGGCACATGCCTGAAAAAGATGAAAGGCCAGCAGCCCAATGGTCTTGGCAGCTGTGTAGATGAGGCGCGAATGTGGTAACTACCCAAACAAATGTTATCAGGTTATGGGTTTAAACACCTCGCAATATACAGTAGTAATTGGACATACACATAACAGTGGCCAGCTAACTCAACCTGTTATAGACTGTTCAACCCTAGACCTGGGTATGGAACAAGAAAGGTCCTTGTTTACCCATGTTTTCCATCCATTTTTTTCATCAATTGAATCAAAATGGCCAAACACACCGAAGTTTTGTTACAATGTTACTTTGTAACAACATCCTAGACCAGTGTTGTTGCTGTGATATTCGATTGATATTATGTGATACATTGTAACACTCGTAAAATTACTAGAGCTATACTTTGCTGATATGCAAGCTTTGAAATCACAATCATACTGAACATTAATTTGTAAATACTGTTAAAAAAACAAAAACAAACAAAACAAAAAAAAAACAATCACTGTTCCTGGTTTTATGAGAAATGCCTAATTTGGCCAGTTCCACTGATACTTCCATTTGCCAGTTGATGGGCCCGTGTTTGGCAACAGCAGCAGCAGCAGCAGCAGCAGCTTTTTCTTGCCAAACCTATTCTAAACATCGTCATATTTGACAAATCACAGTCACTTTCCACAAAGTGTTCGCTATATAGGTTAGATCGGTTCCCAGGGCCTTGCCACTTGTCCCTGTAAATCTTGACTGTGCGAGTCCACACTCTCCGTAATTTCAGATCTTTGGTGGAATGTAAACAAGCTGTAGAACTTGTATTGCTACAATTAGCAGCAACACACCAACCCATCCTGGGCGGGAACAGGGATGAAAATGAATATTTCTTCATGTATTTTTAATCCTGTTGGTTTAAACATATTTTATTTAAAAAAGAAAACAATTGGGGAGAAGGGCAAGGCCCTATATTGACCCCTCTGGCCAGAAGAAGACAATCCTGTTGATAAAGGGTGAATAAAATATGTTTCAACCAAGTGACACGTGACAGCCATGGGTCGCTAGCATGGTCACAGTCTTCCCTGTCAGCCAGCGGTGTTGCGTTTGTGACGTCACAAGCCTTTCCCGCCTTTGTGGGTGTCGCAAATGAAAACAACAATTGAAGGCACAGTGAGCATTTAAAATAAAATGTGAATAAAAGTATTCTTTTTACATCTTTCTTTTTTTAAAAATCTGTATGGTAAGAAGAACAACCCATGAGTCAGCCATGTATCAAATTTGAGCGTGGTCAATCAAGAGGACCTTTAACGACGTGCCAAAATCTTTTGATGAAAGCAAGGCTTCAGTACCAGACCACATAGCCCCATACTTCTCCAACGGCTGATTCAATACCATACATCTGACTCTAATCTTCAGAAATACGTTAGACTTACCGATATTTCCCACATCTTGGAAAAATGCAAATTTGGGATCAGTCCATAAAGTAAGTTCACAGCACTATCATGAGCACTTCCCTCCTATCTCTCTCCTGAGAATTGTAAGTAAAGTTTTCGAGAGATGCGTTTTCAAGAAACTTTTCGATTATTGTATTGACAATGAGATACCCCTCCTGGCCTAGTTCAGGAGCACTCTTTTAGCCAGAAATCAGGGGGTCCTAATACATGGGCAGGCTTCTTCATAGAAATTCACTCATGGGTACATCTTGGGACCCCTGGTGTTTCTTGTTTATATCAATATCACTGAGGTAGTCGAATCAAGCATTAGAATTTTCGCAGGCGACACTTCCCTTTTTGTAAAAAAAAAACCAGATCCTGTAAATGACGACATTGCGAGTTTGACGTTAAACAGCGACTTATCAGGTATCTCTATTTGGGCTAAAATGTGTTTTATCACTTTAAATGAATGAAAAACGTACACAATGAAAGTCAGTAATGGAAATACAGAACATTTTTCAGTGTTCCTTAATGGCAAACCAGTCAGCAGTGCCACCTCCCATAAACACCTAGGTGTTACTCTAAATAGTAAAGGTACATGAACTGATCATATTAAATCTATTAAAATTATAACAATCAAACCGGTCGACTACCTCAGGAGTCTGTCCTCCATTTTGCATAAAAAATCGCTGGAAAAATATAACACCTTGTTTATCAGACCTGTACAAGAATATGCAGACGTTCTTTGGAATAATTGTTTAACGAGCTGTACCGAGAAACTGGAAAAGTGCAAATTTTGGCAGCCAGAGTAGCACCGCCGGGAACTAGACATGTCTCGCCCAGGCTTTTAATGAAAGAAGTCCGTTGGGAAAGTTTAAAATCTCGTCGAGACAACTACAAATTGGTCTGGGTGTAAAATAGTAAATGATCTTCCTCCAAATCACCTCACAGCCCGTCTTGCGCCTTTTGCAAACAATTCTTGTACTCTCAGAAGTACCGCTGAAATTTTGTCCGAGCACTCTAAAACAAATCTCATGTTTACGTCCTTTTTTACTTCAACGGTTGACATATGGAGCAATCTTGATCCCGAAATTAGAAATGCTGATACCTTTCCATCTTCAAACAGGGACTCAAACGCCCTCCCATGGGCCATTGCCACCCAAATATGGCAAAGAGGTCTGACACACGCGGCTGAGATTAGAGTGCAGCTTGTTCAATAATCATTCTCACAGACATGACCTGATTGATAATCCCAGGTGAAACTGTTGGTATCGGAGCGAAACTTTTTGTTCCATTGTAGGCTGTACAGTGAACTTCGAATGGAACGTTTCAGACAAATTCCCAGGGTGTTTAATCATGAGACCAGCATTTTTCTGTTTGAAAAATCATACGTTTCAGATGATCTTAACTCATTGCGCCTTAAAATTGTTCAGAAGCACATTGTACTTAGAAAGAGGTTTTTGCTGTCTCTCGTTTTTTCTTTTTTGTTTTGTTTTATTGTTTGTGTTTTTCGTTTTCTTTTTAATCATTTTTTTGTCTTTTCTTTGGTTTTGTTTGTTTGGTTGTTTTTTTGGGGTGATTATTTTTGTCAATTTTTCCTTTGTCTTTTTTACTATACTGTAGATAATTATCCGTAGAGTGATATAGCCTGTTTATTGTAATGGTCAACCACACAGCTATTGTATAAGTATTTATGTTGTCTAGTCATGTTGACAATAAATTATACAATGTATGTGCCTCTAGAGGAAAGGAACTCGTATAAGTGCCCGTCGCCTTCTCCCCAATCCTACCGTTTGGACAATTGAATAAGTTTAAACTGACTAACATTTGCTTAATAATAAACACACTCTTTCTTGTGACTCTTGCTTTTTACAGGTATTTTTAGCAACCGGGCTTGCCAAAGACAAGTCTTCCGTTTAGTTGACACCATATCAAGCGGAAGACATCATATCGATGGTACAGATTTTCAGCAACATGTGGTTGATAATCCGCTGACCTCTTTCTCCTGTAAGTAGAAGCTGGTGACAGAGCGCAGCCTTTACCAAATTATCCACTACATAGGTATGAGGAGATAGGAAGGGAAAGCTTTTTAGCCATGGATCAACGCCAAAGCTTCTACCGGACGACATTATTATAACTGTTATTTATCAATTTTAAGAAACTGTATGTATAAGACAGCGATGACAAATTTATGAAGGAACAGACAACGAAATCCTACTTTTATCATCAAAATTATTAGACGCGAATTTAACCGTAATTGTGACATCGTTTTCAGAACATAGACGCAAATCGGATATACATATTATGTTACAATGTCATTTTGCTTCATCACTTAACGGGCCATCATGCGAAAGATTTTTTTTTCTGGGACAGTCTGCCCTCATACGCCTCGTGTACAATACTCTCTCCAAAATATTTTTCAGTGATGGAAATAGAAACATAAATGACCACCTTTGCCGTTTGGAGTGCTAAAACGCTAAGCCAGGTAACAGAGAAGGCATATATTAATTTGTTATACTTGCTACATGAGTACTCATATGCCAACATTGTATCGCTTGCAACACGTTTTCGGCATTTTTTGATAATAAGATTAAACAATTATGATATCGATTGGACGCCAGGTATAATGTCTTTCTCATCGAAGAGCAGTTTGCTCGCTAATGGCGAATAATGAGGGCAGAGTAGAACTGAGACTGATATGCACTCCAACCAAAAACTTTCTTCGTTTGTTTCCTTTACCTGTACGAACAGCATTATTTCCATACTTCAAAGTTCATTGGATGGAATATTATCTTCAATTTATTCCTTTATTCTATATGTATAGTTTGAACGAAGTTTCCCAGTAGATATCAACGGAATTTTTCTTTGCACACGCAAAACATTGGTTTTTGTGTATGTGCCAACAGATCCATGTATTTTTCACATTGAACCATCTGTGTAAATAAGCCAAATGCCCATATCCGTAAGGCCAATGGTGGAGACTTTTGAAAATCAGCAGCTCATTTAACACAGGAAATGACATTTCCCACTTAACCATAATGAGTAGCCCTGGTCATCAGTACCAAACTTTTGTAACTGACAAACTAACATAAATGAAAATTTCATACATGTATTTATAACACAAAACATAAATTTTCGGTGCTCCTTTGATACTGGTGGACATACATATATACAGTCTCCGATCTGGGCCAAATCCAAATAGAGCACTTCACTCGTACTGGTATAAATTCAATGAAATGGGCCGGTTATTTTTAGGACTGGATTTGGTACAGTTGGTGTGTGCGTTTCCCTTTTTTCGGCTAGGTGATTGGTTCGTGACCCGGCGGTCAGTGGTCACAAAACACACGTACACACAGAGAGAGAGAGAGAGAGAGAGAGAGAGAGAGAGAGAGAGAGAGAGACAGAGAGAGAGAGAGACAGAGAAGAGAGAGAGAGAGAGAGAGAGAGAGAGAGAGACAGAGAGACAGAGAGAATCTTGCATGGTTGAGGGTGAGTTACTACTTTCCACGCCAACAACGATCCTGACTGACAGACAAATAGTAACTCACTCTCCAGCCATGTAAGATTTTATTTATTCTATGTTTAATTGGGTATTCATGGCAAAAAATATGCCCTAGACCTACTTTCAACGCCGATCTGTTGTGCCGTATTTGTTCATGTTCGTCACAGTTATTCTATTTTCACGCTTGACGCATAATCAAACATTGTTCCTGCACATTTAATTTTGTCACAATGTCAATGCATCACGTTACTATGGTGGCTCAATGGTGGCAACCAGAAGTTGTTTTTTTTTTATCTTTAAAACCCGTAATTACGAGATTTTAAACTCGTAAGTACGAGATAAAAAAAAAACTTTTAGTTGGCACCATTGAGCCACCATACGTTACTGATGCAGGCACGTCAGAATTTACCTGTAACAATATTTTTGTCATGTGATCTACAGTGAGTTACTACGTTTGAATCTCCCTCTAGAAAATGATAATTCACTCTCATAGAATATACATACATACATATATATATATATATATATATATATATATATATATATATATATATATATATATATATATATATATATATATATATATTGCCACTTCATATCATACACTTGAGAGCTTCTCTGTAAGCCAAGCTTTCACAGAGAACATATTTTTTTTCACATTTTTTAGTTTGACCAATATGCAATTCGATCAGAAAGGCAAAGTTGTATGTGGTGACATGTGACCTTGACACAGGACAAGCTTCCCTAAAGCCCTCATCCGAAGCAGACAAAAAACTAGATTGGACATACCTACGTTAAGCATTAATTCTGATTACATTAGTGACTCAAGTAAATTAACTATATGGGCAACCGTTCCTTATAAAATCACACCAAGCAAACCAGAGTGTGCTGTGCTGGCTTGTCAGTGTTTCTCACTTCTGCTGAGCAAAAACAATGTTAAATCGCAGGTTCGCAATTCCTTTTAGCACTTCAACACGCCAAATTGTTACAGGCGCACTGCTAATTTATGAACAGGCACTTGGCATTGGCAGTCGCGTCCTCATCTGTCGTTCTTATAAAGTGGATTTTCCATGGACATCCAATATCAAATATAAATATTTAGTTTAGACATACACTATAAGCATTGCGTGTGGAATATTAATATTTTTGCTATTGTGGCATGCTACAAAGATTATTTTGAATCGCATCCATTAATAACTCCACTAATGTCTACGACTGGGCACCAAGGAACTCTCTTGTGTTCATGACGCGCAGACGTCCATTCATATAATGACATATATGTGCCACCGAATGACAAACACAAGCTCCTTTGGTGTTGAGGCTTTGATAAAACAAATACAGTTACCATTACAATTACTTATTGTGCGTTGGTCTCCGGTGCAAACTCAAATTGTCATGACGCAAATATCTTTATTTTCTTTGTTAGTTCCTTCTTTCATTAGTTTTGGACCTCTTAATATAACGGTCATTTTGCGCACCTGCTGTCGAGCATAATTAAAGTATATTAATTTTGGCGCAGGAGAGGACACTAGGGCAAGTGCTAAAAGGTGCAGCATCAAACAATTTGGATAAACTGAAGTTTATTGACTATGGTGATACTATATGGCGACGAAAATGTGTCTATCTTACCTCTGGGGGTACAACAATTCAACACGACCTGAAATGTTCAATAAAATATATAATTTAAAGACCTCCCTGTGAGGAGAACACTCCTCTATAACAGCTACCTATTGAATAGTCTCGTTTCGCTTGATGTCAGGTATTGTGCATTTTGTGTAAAGATATGGCCTACATTATGATCCATTTCATCCAGTCCGGTATTTTGTCTGAACAGAGAGACTTCCGTATGCAAAAAATGTTATTAAATTAAGCATCTTGGTACATTTTGCAGCTGGGCGGCAAAAACGTGGGGAGGAATTCAAAGACGTAGGAGCATGTGGTTCTGACCACGGTTGAAAATATATGCCGAAATGTCCTCTGGTTGTCTAATGGTAGCATTAGTGTTGACACCACTTTTACTTGACATACAATGATAAAACTACATTAACAGTGTAAGATATTATTAAAGCATTTATTTGGAATATTTCTGAACAGACTGGCGGACCACTGTTAGTGGCATTCACGATTTATGCAAAACACTGTCTGTGGGCTATATCCACATGTTCGTCCTCTCTCCGGATATTAATTTATCTAATGGTTGGGCGTTGATATATGATCTGCACACCTTAGTTCAAGCTTTAATTAGTTGCCAAGACATTCCTTTTAAACAAAGACTGAAAGGTCTCGTCTGACTTTTTGTATGCTTATATGTTTCCTTAAACTTTTACAAGTAACGTTGCATGATAATGGATTGATAATGAAAAGCACATGGTTTATTTTCGTTATATTTGATATTAATTTCAATCGCACAGTGGCACGTAAATATATTTTAATTCTTTTACTCATACACTTAAACTTAAAATTATTCTTTTTGTTATCCTTACCGTACGGATCTCTGTATGCTTGATTGGGTTCTGTTTACATAATCCTTTAATTACATTGTTAATAATTAAAACAGTTATCAGAATTTTGTACTCAAATTTTCAGCAGTTATGTCAAAACTATAACATCCTCTAAAATATGTATGGTCAACCCAAAACATAACTTCTTTAAAATATCAGAATACCTCGTAGTAAATCCGTAAGACAGGATCAAAAACAGACATATGCCAACCAAAAAAAAAAAAAAAAAAAAAACCACGAAAGGTTCATTCTCATTGACGAAATTTAAAACGTCAACGAGACTATATCATGAATTATATATAATATAAAACTTGAGTCTGTGAGCATTGTTATCCCTTGAAATTTACACAGGCTTTGAAGGGCCCGGTCTTTATGCCTGCAGATATTTTTCAGTGAAGAGACGAGAGACCGCATGGCACCGACAGCCAGACATCTTGCTTTGTCACTGGTATATGAATTAAGCAAGTCGATATCTGCGTTCTGTAGTCTACAACGGGGGCACCGAGAAGCACTGCAGGTTCAGTCCGGGGGCAGGGGCATGAGAATGGATGAGTGTAGTAAGATTCGGTACTGTGCTCCTCATTGAATGTGAAATCTACATGCAGTGTTTGACAAGCCTTGATCCGCCAGGTCCTGCTTTATTAAAAAGTATCGATCACCATAGGTAAATCGTGTATAAAGTACATCTGTTTCCCCGGCAACCAAGGGCATAAGATGAAACCGTATATGGGTTGTCACACCAACCATAAGACAAGTTTATATATATGTCCAAGTTTAATTATGTTCTGTTATAAGGATGACTTCCAAATGAGTGGAACGTTGTAAATATGACGAAAACAAAATTAGACCGAAATGTTACGAAACCAATTTTAATTAAGTACAAACTTATAACTACGGATTCCTTACGTCAGCAATCGTGTTGTCAAATGCTTGGCCATCATTTTGCGTGTATGGTAAAAATGTAATTTTTGCAGTGAGTGTTTGCATCTGCTGACAATGTTTGCAACAAAAGGTACAATCTGTCTTTGGTTTGCCTAAAAAATTCATCTTCTCGTTGAATAAAAAACGGGAATGATCACCGGAATCATAGTGTAAAAAACATTGGTGTTGGTCCATTTTGATATGAAAGGGAGCAAAAATCTAACCCGTTGTGGCTTCTGTGTTTTCATGGACTCGCTCTGACCTTTTTTCTTTTTTTTTTTTCTTTTTTTTTTTTTTGCTTTCAGTTTCATTATTACACCTGTCTTTTACATGACAAAAGTGAGTTCATGATACAAAATAAGGCATCTTTTCGATTTTATAAAACAGAAAGTGTTTGATTTTACAAAATAGAAATTGTTGTTCGATTTTACAAAATAAAAATTTTGTTCGATTTTAATCTCGTTAATTTACTGTGGCACCGATGTTGAAACTCGTTGTCTAATTCAGATTTCAAAAGTACATGTGACAAATAAGGTTTTCATACCTGTTCTGCCAGCAAAGAGCAACAAGTCTTCAGTTTTTACATTTGGCCTTGGCCACAACGTATCAGCACCAACTTGATTTACGGCAACTGACCGTTCCTCATGGACACACATAATAGCGTTATAGTTTTAGGCTATGGCCATTACAGTGTACCTGTCAATGGACAGGTTTTAGGTGCCCTGTTTTTATGTATGTATGTATGTATATGTATGTATGTATGTATGTACATGGTGCTTATGTACGTATGCATGTATGTATATACATCTTTGTATGCAAGCATGTATAACACTTTTATTTTATTCAGTTATTATTCATTCATTCATCTTTTCATTCCTTTACTTACTTCGATCATACTTTCGAACATTCGTTTACACGTTTTCGGCCCCACAATTTTTGATACGTAAAGGACAAAGAAGTGATAATGACAAGAACTTGAACTTGTTTAATTTTCTTCTTTGTTTTGAGACAAAGCTTTTCCATTCACGCACACGAGAAAACAAACTATGACAAGAGACTGAACAAAAGTGGTGCATTGACTTAACATCTTCATTCCACGAGAAAGCACTGCATGTTATATGGCATAAATATCCTTCTGCATATAGGCCTCGTCATCATTCACATTAAATAAGATGGTAGTGTTATCCATCATTAGCTATCTTTTCTCTGTGGACATATTCGCGGTATTTATGAAGAAAACGTTTTCTTTTTGTGGTAGGCCATGGAGTAATCACGTTGCTTGCAACATCCCTTCAACATTTTGACTATAATCGACGGCAGAACTGAGTATCTGTGTACTATTAGGCAATATGTCTTTGTTATATATTATTCCCATGTATTTGTTCGCATCTTGGTGTTTTTTCTTTAGCGTAACCAGCTCAACAGAACTCAACACAATGACATTTAAATAATAAAAAATACTACTACTTAAGGAATTCAGAATGGCGTG
This sequence comes from Hermodice carunculata, assembly GCA_964020975.1. Taxonomy (NCBI): domain Eukaryota; kingdom Metazoa; phylum Annelida; class Polychaeta; order Eunicida; family Amphinomidae; genus Hermodice; species Hermodice carunculata. The sequence goes on along the minus strand of OZ026630.1, from coordinate 50,837,527 downwards.
GCATTGATTGTTGCAACTATATCACGAAGGAGGCGATGAGATCGAAGTCAGATGGCAAGCCGATAGGCTAACGCCCTGACGGAGTTTCACCGGCTCCGTCGTGATATATTGGCAACAATCAATGCCACGCCATACTTAATACATATTACAATATGGTTTAAAGTTGAAAATCCCCCCACATTTGACGCCAAAAATATCAGTTACACTGGGGTTGAGCCGTTAATACGGCAATATAGCCCACCCTGATGAAAGTGTAGACACTGAAGCCAAACCATTCAAAGAAAATGTAGGCCCTAAAGGCCTACATATTCCTTGGACGGCTTGGCTAAAGGGTCTACACTTTCATCATGGTGATCCATATTGCCGCATCACCGCCTCAACCCCAGTTTACGCAATTTTATCTCCGGTTGGTGAAAAATAAAGAAATTTCATTGGAATTCTGACGGTTTGTCATGCTAGGAATAATTGACTGTAAATTTAATTTTGATTTTTGCCAGGTCTGCTTCAGGGATGACAGGCTAGTGCTCAACATGGCCCTTGCCTTGTTGTATTTTAGTTGGTCAACCAGGGGATTTCGCGAATATTACGTAAATAGCGGGAAAATGACCATGTATTTCATACACAGCCAAATCTGAGCAGCATACCTTTCTCTTGAAAGAAATTTGCTTACAGTGTGCTTTGTATTTATTTATGTAACCATCAATTTTTGCGTTTTTGCGGCCCACTTGCGAACCTTGCCGGCATCTTAAAACTACCTGTTTATCACATTTGCACACACGCACTTATCATTTCTTGGACGATGTGGATTGCGCTAAGTTTTGCTTGCGGCTGCAGAAAAGGCCCCAAAATGTGGCTGAAAAGAAATACTAAGTGCATATAGTAACCACATATGCCTCAAAAGCAAGGTACATTGATGAGAAAAGGTTATGCGTTGGATATTTCTGCAAGTAACAATCCATTGTTGTAATAGTCACGAAATTCGCTTCCGTAGAGCAAGGTTGTTAGACCATAGTTCACGTATCCCTGCTTTAAAATTGTCATTTGCATTCCGAAACTTACAGTCTTTCACCACATTATTATCACGATTTATAGGTGGACTCCAATGCTAACGAATGTTAGAATGCCAGAACTTTTCCAAAGATGATGCATTATAAAGTTCTCCTTCCAAAGTTCTCGCCCAAAGTAATATCGTTGCAGCAAAGTACCCAATTCTGCTGTTTCCATCCGTTCAATTCCTTCATGTGTACCATTTTCAACCAAAACTATCTAAAGTTCCCTGCCGCGTACTGGTTTGCACGAATAATACTGTCTGGCGTTACATTTTTTCTTTTTTTAATGTCTCACCATCCGTACATGAAGGAAATCGCTTCATTTGGCAGCTTACTGGTCTCTTGTCCCTCACAAGTAAACTTCTTCCCGCACAATGTCCTCCTCAAAAGTCGTCTGGGTTGAACTCAAAACGAGGCTCTAAAATCAGGTCACGAGGAATTCCCTTGAATACTTCCGGAGCTACAGAAAATAGACCCTGGTGAAGCCAGCTCTACGAGAACACCTGCAATTTAGGCTGACTAACCAATGAAATTCCTTTATTTTTCACCATCCGGAGATAAGAGTTTATCTGGCCTACTTTTACCCGTTATCATCGCCTGTCTTTATGCCATTTTCGTTTGCTTGCGTGCTCCCTTCACAGCAGAATTTAACGTTTTGGAGATGAGCGGAGTCCTATTTTTAGCCTATTTTTAGGGGGGGCGGTAGGGGGTAGGTGTGAAGATTGTAATACTGGAAGTAACAATCTTCCAAATAGGCTTAGGCTCAAAATATTGATCATAAAAACAGAGACCGAACTTCGTCATAATTATTTCTTAGGCCTACCTTTGCCTATCCTGGAGATATAGCTTTTTGGTACGTGGAAAACCTCATAGTGCCCCGCCAGACGAACAATGTCCAACAAATACGATTGGCTGAATGAAATCATCTGACAAATCAATATGTCACGGTGGAAAGTGAACGACGATCGCAAGCATACAAATTCGTCATGTGTTGGGCAATTTTCGAAATAGCTCGGGTTCTGTTTGAATTATTGTTTTAGGGGACAAAGGTTTCCTAACAGCAAGGCCCATGCATTAATAATGGCACCCGGTAATGGCAGTACTTAGCAAAGTTCATTTTGGGTGTGGAGCCGGAGGAATCGGATGCCATGGCATGAGTAGGCCTACTGCTACTACTACTCACTGACGCAGTGTCTTGATACCGGTTCAGTGGTGGCGGTCATCTCGAGGATTATGTACCAAGTGTGTATATGAATGCACTTGCATCGACGTGTCATTGCATGGGTGAGGATCATTGGGATACTAATCGTGGAGTAAAAGCACGATAAGGTTTGAAACTGTGCTACATTTGGTTGTTGCAGCATTGGTGGCAAGTGCAAATAGGGAGTACACAGGTACCAAAATTACCACGCCGTCTATTATCAACCATGGTAGGTACCATAGGAACGCGGAACCAAAAAGTAAACATTGCATTTTTGTGAAAGATACTTTGTGAACATTTGGTGTAATTGCTTTATTAAATGAACTAAACAAACACACAGTGGTACGTACTTTATTAATGGTGGTGAAATAGAAAACCATGGCTGATATGCGGTAGTAATTCAGTGGGGGTAAGTATAACAAAAAGAAGGGTCATTGTGATATATCAGATGTTATATCACGGCAAATAAAGCGTTGAATCTCAGCAGCCTCCTTTTCACACCGTCTACTATTTTATAATTTGCCACTAACATACGGTGTGGATACGACAAATGTTGAAAACATTGACCTGCCAGGACATCCGAGCTGAAAAGTAGCCATATTGGTTCAGGCATACCTGTTGATAAAGGATACAAAGTACTTTTTACGGGATTACTTTGCAAATCATGTCCCATCTATTGAATAAGTAAGGAAAGAATGTTGGTCATATAGGAAATATTTGATAAATGGTGTATCAGGCTCTGCTGCACATGAACTTTGATGCAAGCATTATTAGGGCATGGTGAGGGTGTGGGTATTTTTCAAAAAGTATAAAATACTTGAATGTACAGGACATTTTTTATCTATCCTGCTTAACTTGTTGGCCCATCCGTGTCATTCAAACAAATTTGTCTTGTTCTTACTTTCTGTCGTCTGTGAAGGATTCCGAGTTCATTGTCGGTTGATTGAATTCAACGAATATATTGTAAATCCCCTGTATCACTAACGCGTATACAACTTTTAAACATTTTGTCTACTGGAAAGTCGAGAGATGGCGACTGTTGTTTAATTTACACTTTTACGCCACGGAGGCCACATAAATTCCAGGGCACAGGCACATCTTATTGTTACCCCACATATTAATTTGATGACAAGACTTTGATTGGGTAGGTATGAAAGATATAGCGCACCTGCACAATTGCGCGTGAAAAGTGGCTTGAGTAAAATATTAAATAGTAATGTATTACGCAAAAAGTACAAATTAATTTATCCTCACCTTCACTTGTGTACGCTTTCGCCGGGAATGAGTGCATTTATGTATGAGTTTAGTTAATTTTCTATATTTTATTTTGCGATCAACAAAGTGCATCGTCGCTCTGCAATATATATCGTAGATTATGGGCAAATTGATGAGGAAAGTAAGAGAAGGTCTCTTTTGATGAAACGAGGCTCTGGAGGCAGCCAAGGTCGCCATGTTACATAGTTGACCGAGCTCATGTCCCCATGACATTTATAAAATTGACGACTGTGTTATTTTTATTGTATCGTGCCACCAAACAGCCCCTCTGAGGTTACCTGATAGGAAAAATGTGTTAAGGGCCATGTCGTTTTGGCTTTAAATTTTTTTTTTCGTAAAGAATAATGACACAAATGACCTTTCAGGACGTATTCCTCCGGTAGTATTAGAGCGAATGATTTCGCAGTTGCCAATAAACTACAGACACGTAGCAAGCGAAAGCAACAGCAAAAAAGACTACAAATCATTTACCACCGTTTGCATCAACGTCCAATAATTAATGTTTTCTACCTTCAGGGTCACGTTTTAGACGTAGTTTTTGTGGTGAGCCATGCAAAACTTTTAAGTTTTGGTTTGGATTAAATACATTACATGTATTTAGTAACTGTACATTGAAAGGAAAAGAGGAAATCACGCGATCAGTTCTATTTATCAGGTGGAGGATATTCACTTTCGTGCACTTCTGCTTTGTTTGCACAAAATGTGCGGGGCAAGCACAGTGACGTCACATCCTGTCAAGTCTAGCACATAAATACAGATGTTTTAGTTTGCCGAAGGATATGACTGGTTACTCAATTGGTTTTATTTGCAAATTTTCAAAGATCAGCGAAAAGGTCAGGCTCTACACAAGTTGGAATAGGTGTGTGTTGCAGAACTATATCAATAACACTGTTTTTTCTGTTTACTGTCACGTAACACATGAATGCGCTCTACATTAAATACATGGAACTTCATCATTTCAGAGGCGTGACTCCTTTGAGGGCATGTCAAATCCCACCTGAGACAATTTACTCAACATTTAACATTAGAAATATAACATTGAGCCTAAAAGTCAAAGTCCTAAATAGCAATTCATTCATCCATCAACGGCCCAGAAATCTTGTCAATATCAGCCTGGAAAACAGGTCCTGATTTTTATTCAATGTTTTAATGTGCTTGTAGGTATGACGTTCCCTTACAAACAATTGCGACAGTTGGTTATTTGTCACACGCCCATACATAAATAGACGTTTTGAAGATTCCATATTTCAACTAACAACATAAAAATTTTAAGGTTATGTTGGGAAGAATATGGATATATCTTAAGAAACATTTAACCCAAAAATCAGACAGATAAAATCAAAGCATTCACCAGCAACTCCAAATCCGACACATATTTGGAATTGAGGTAGCAACACATTTTTATTGTACGAGACCTAATAAAAAAGAGGCCAAAATAAACGATGAAAGCGAATGCAGTTTAAAGTAGTAAACGTGTGCACAAAGTACTATTATGAATAAATATGCAGAATTTTGTACCGTTTCCCATATTGTCTGATATTGCCACGTATCTAACTACATTTTAGTATGTGTATTGGAGAAAGGTCTTTATGGAAATATTAAAACATTGAAAAAACATCGTGTCGCCCAAACGTTTTAGCATGCTAGCACTGACTTAAATACTGCATCCTACGTTTCGAATTGTTAAGTATTTAATATACGCCTATGAACAAATGATAAAACTGCATTTTAAACAGCGCTTGTCATGACACTCCTGAAAAGAATAGACAAAGAAAAGAACATGCATTCTATATCAACAATTTTTATAATGGCAGAAGATATAAATGGTTTTTTTAAGCAGAAAACGCAGGCCACATATTGAATGCTCAAGTTTAGGGTAATCAAGTACAGCACCTACATCAAAATGATCATAAGGTCCACAGAGAGTGGCAACCAGTATCAAATTAGATTTCAATTGACAGCATGACCGAAACGAGCGAAATTAAAGCCCAAATTTTACAGAAGCAACTAATGTTGAATTGATATCAAGGAAGTGTGGCCGTCTATTACATAAGCGCCAGTGTGGTACTTCTGACCACTTTCAACACGCGCAAATTTCTGTAGGGTTTCTCTAACAATGAATCATTTTGGTTTCTTTCAAAATGCAAGCAGGTCACGGGGTAATACACAAGTTCAAATGGAGTACATCCTCAGGCAGAACATCCTGCAATACAGCAAACGTGCCCAAGTTTCAAAGCAGGGCATCGAGTGGCACACTCTATATTATCGAACAACCAGCCTATTTTTTTTTGGGGGGGGGGGTCAAGATGATTCCAGTTATGCTGCTGGTAAACATCTTAAAGGGCTGTTGGAAACACACAAAAATCGACATTCTTAGGATAAGTCCGAATTTTCAGCCAACCATTTGCTTGAAGTTTTTTTTTTTAAGGCGTACATGTAAATTGGTCATTTTAAAGGGTAATTTGCGGCAGAGGACTTCACAGAACACCCAAAAAGGGTAGTCCAATATCACAGCCAAAATTTTACGTAAAGTTTGCATATAAGACATTGCAGTTTAACGAAATTTTGCTTGTTGAGGTCCTATCTGGGTCGCATGTATTTGAGGGACATCTGAAGCTAGTGTACTTACTCTTGTGTTTTTCTTGTATCTTTAACTAAGAGTTATGCTGTTTGGTTCTGTTTCCAGACTAATCTAAACATCCGTACATCTGAGTCATAGAAATGTGTCTCTACATATGCATTACAAAGTTTTATCCAGATTCAATAAGCATATTGTGAATGCCTGATGTCAGACTACAGCTAGTAGTGGTCCCTTTTAAATCTCTTGTAATTCTACCTCCGATTCCTTTCACTGATAAAGTTGTAAGCAGGAACGGGAAAATATTGTGCGTTTATGTAAATAAATGACTTTTGACATCATGCAATCATAAGTACAGAGCTTGCCTGTATGAGTGCTTATTCTTTCATTAAAATTAAATTTAAAACCGCAATTTCCATGCCTGCCATTAGTTTTGCCACAAAATTTGATGGACTTTTTTATTTTGCTTGTTTTTTCATAATTCCTTGTTTTGTTTGTAGGTGTTAGTCATGTTGAGAACTCTGCTGTTCAGTCGTACCATGAGGCTAGAATTGTATTGAACCCAAGATTCAGAACAAATTTCCTATGCATTTACTGAAATGTGTTTGCCGCGTTGATCATCGTTCTGTGTATGGTTACCATCTTTGCAACTCGGACTGTTCACAAAATAACAATGAAATGCTTACTTAAAGATGTGTTACGACATTTTAATCTATACAGTAGCTAGATAAAAAGGAAAATGTTCAAGGTACGTTTGGTGGGCAAAGAGAAACGGTCACATGGAAGTTGATTTTAGCCTGACTGTCCCGAATTAGCTTCTTTTGACGGCGCGGTACATGCCAATAGCGCCGACTACATTTTTTGTTTCTGATGGCGGCATATCAATCTTATGATCTGTCTCTCAAATGTTAATACAACACTTTTATTCACAAAACAAAAGGAAAGAAAAATCAAGCAGGTGATATTTTATATTACTGGTGGTTCCCGACAGGTTTGGCGTAAAAGTGTATGTTACCACATTGTTTAGAATTCCTTCGTCTCATCTGTGTTCGTTCTTTGACAAATGTGTTTTTGCATCAATAATTTTTTTGCATTACTTGCAACCTCATGTGTAACACGATGCAATTAAAGGCAGTTTCCTTTTCGGGATTTGATGAATTAGAGTTCTATACCTTCTTTATAAATATCCCACAGATGTATTGAATGTAGTAATTACAATCAAAACTCCTTTAATGTAATCGCCCGTTCCTTCAGATTCCTGGAAAATTAATATCTTATAACGAACGACGTTTTGTTTGGACAGAACATTTGTGTGATTTGCAGGGTTTGAGTGAGGCTAGTCTGATTTACAGGAGTGAATTATCTCCAAACAAATGAAGCTACATTTTTAAAATTACATCTGCGTCACTTATTCGAAGGACATATTCCTTGCAGTGCAATCAGTCAAAGAAGGGGAGAGTTCGTCCAAGAACAATGTAAGTGAACAATTTTCGTCCCAGCTTTTTTAGTGTTCTTGTCATTTGGATTTCATAACGAACTTCAATGAGTCTTGAGAAGATTGCCCATCAGCCGTTATCATGGCGCCATCTAGGAAAAGAATTTCTCATTAAATCCCCCACGTCAGTTGTAACTGCTTCTTCGAGTGGTGCAGTTCGATTGATCATTTCTGGCTAATACCTACACACGCTCACGGTTTGCTTTCTAAGAAATAGGAATGGTAACATTTAGAGGAAGGTCACGAGGTGTATTGTCGTCTTGATTTCTTCTTTTTTTTATATATATCACAAGTCAAATTTTCTTTCCCGAATGAAATATAATAAGTACTTAATGACAATGTGACAAATGACAGGGACAATAAAAGCAAGTTGGGATGAAGTGACTCATTATGCTTCAAATATTTTTTTGTATATACAACATTCAGAAATATCTTTTTAACACAGTAACATATTCTGTGCCAAAGACTAAGTAATTGCTGTAACTTGGAATGTTCCCATTGTTAAAAAATTAATCCTCATTGATGGCTAGAAACGGAATGATAAAACATGAAAACAGAATGATTTTGCATTGAAAAGGACGAAACTATCTGGTGTTATAAACAATATTTTGATCGTTTAATGCGATGAAAATGGTTGCTCTATCCTACGATTGACACCAGGTAATTACCGCGGCTATACTAATGAAATGTACACAGAGAGACCTATGTCACTGAACAATACCTCATTTTGAAATGAGGATACGAGCACACTGTAAATAATCTTAATTGTTATAACCGAGATCCCCAATTATATTCAAAGTCAAATGAAATAAATCCGAACTTAATCATATCATATGTACCTTGTCACTATACCATAAATACCTCTCAGTACACACACACACCCACACCTCCCCCCCACCCCCCACCCCCCACACACATCTGTGGGAAAAACAAACACAAAAACTGATGATAAAAGAAAAGCCTGGTAATAAACATTAACGTGCGCAATAAGACACTTGATTCAAATTCAGACGTTCAAAAGCAATGTACCCAAACTTCCAAATATATACAATGACCACTAACCTGTTAAAAATAGAATACCGTGTGCGAGAGACACTTTCGTATCAACGTCAATACCAAGGTGCACAAATCAATCTGCGCGACATATTAACAGCAAGAAATCTGAAAAACGTCTGGATGCATGATCTGAAAATTCACTGTTATATCTTTTAAATGTAACTAGAGGTCCATACATCAAAACTTAACTTTTTAGACAAGTCATTATTTTTTTAAGTGAGTGTATAGGAAATTTCAAAGGTTACTGTCACGAAAGGTAGTGCCTAATGGGAGGTATTAAGACTTAAATATATTAACTGCAGACCTGCAGCTCACCTCCATTGCAAGGCAAGAGAGTTTTGCCTCCGCCATGATGAAGGCACTGGTCCTAGTCAGGCTACTTAACTGTCCAGAAATAACACTTTTTCTACCAAACTTATGAAATATTCTGAAGATGATAAGTATCTTGTATATTTTAAAAATTAGTGAACTGCGTTTCTTTAAGCTCTTTGCTTTCCAGAGTTGTTACTTTTATCACAGAAGTTCATTTCGCCCTAGCTAAATGCATCAATCTAACATTCTTCCTATCAAATTCCTTCCTGTAGCCTAGGTGGCAACACAGGATCCTGATTAATATGAACAATTCCTATTGAATGAAGCCACTAGTGGTACAAGGGAGGAGGTCACTGGTTGCCCAGACCCCCCTCCTCCTCCTATCTATCCCCAATCATCAGGTGTATCTTATATACTACAAAATAGCATCAAATTTCACTGCACCCCTTGTTACCAAAAATACCCAAATGGTGCAATTTTAGGCCTTTAAAGGCACCTGTTTAGGTGTGCTGTTTCCAAATTTTCCGGTGGGAAGCATGTCCCTGGACCCTAGAAGAACATCAATTGTCAACCTCTATGGTCTTGATAAGTAATGGTCACTGATTATTTAGAGGAGCCTGTGCTTCGAAATTTTTCCCTGTCGGGCTGTTTCTGACACCTCTGTCTGAATCAGTTGTCCTCTGTTATGAAGATGGGTAATACATTTTGCATGAACCATATACTCTCGTGTTAAAGTGTTAAAATGTCATGTTGTATATTGACCTCCCCCCCCCCCCGACCTTTGGATATACAAGTTAGGCTATTGGCTTTGGACATGGCGTTTGAAAAAAACATGACCAAGATATGTAGCCTTTGGCATGGATGTGTTTTATTTCGATGCCGCTTCTGATATGGTAATGGTGCGACACTGATAATATCTTAAAAAACAATCGTGAAATTTAAATTTTAATTACGATTTTGCAGACAGATATGATATTGGGAAGTATGTGCAAAATAACCAAAAATGACTGATATTATGTTAAGGTGAACAATGCTGGTATCATAAACGTAAGCATACCTAAGTCCATATTTCTTAAAATCAGCTATGGCCATGACATCTTGAAAATACACCAAAGAGTATTAACATTAGTTCTTTACTATGATCTGACAACACGGCGACCACAAATAGTTCCTTATCAAATTTAGTTTTGAAATGCAGGATCTGGCATCAGAACTTTTGAAAATGTCATATCTAGTACCTTAAAACATATTACTGTGCATACATGCTATAAAAGAATCGCAGCTGTGATAAAACTGGAGACCAGACGCAAATGTGACGTGATATAAATTTATACGATGAAATGAGGCACGGGATCTATAAATTAGTAAGTAAGTAGGTAAGTTTATTCATCAAATGCGTAAATATTGAAATTTCACTCGTAACAAAATTTAGAGAGTATAAACCCGATTTCGCTTCTTTATACTCTCAACAGGGGAACCAGAAGAATAATGATGTATTACGATACATGTATCCAAAACGTTATGTGATTTTAAATACTCCCCATAATTGTCACAAATACCAAAGAATACATTTCATTGTTGCATAGGATGTAACTCAAAAGTATAAATTTCTTAATTTACGTTTAAATAAGGATAATGAAGGGGTAAGAGGCAGCTGGTTATATATATTTGTACCGTGATGTTTCAAAGAAAAAGAAAGAAAAACATTACTACATGTTGGTGTGAACAGATTATGTCTCTGTCTTGTAAAATATAAATGAACTTCTAAGTTTAGGACAAAATATTCAGAACAATTTATGGAAACTTAACGGTTTAAGTTTTATTAGGTATTAAAGTTAGCTCGGAAACTCTGTTTATAATTCCAGTCCCCCATAAAAGCCATCAAACAGCACCTAATCACAAAATGCCTTCTAAATACACAATTTCTGCTTTCACATTATAGTTGAAACGTTTATTCTTAAACACTGACGTCATATTAAACGTTTTGTATATTTTATAAATTTGTGGAATGTCTTTCATATAGACCTTTCAGAAAATATTGTAGATCTAAAAATGGTCCCTTTCTTTTAAAAGTTTACCATATATTCTTTTATGTTGGCTTATTATTTTATGATTGTGAAAATATATAACCTGCTTGGAACACAATGCCATGCCCTTGTTCAACATTATGCAAATATTATCAGGATGAGTGTAGAGAGTTTGTTTACTTTATTATACCATTGCTTTTCACATCTCATTTGGGAGGATTTTTTTGGCGTGTTGTTGTTATTGTTGTTGTTGTTGTTGTTTTGTTGTTGTTGTTTTGTTGTTGTTGCTAGGCGGCATGCATCAATAGCGGGTGTGACACCACGCTCCTGTAAACAAGCCTGGATCCGCCTTGGCATGCTGCTTGTCTCCTTGGGGGTCTCAGCCCAGGGAATTTGATTCCACTGGTCTTTGAGCTTCTGTGCAAGTTGGTCTAGGGTGGCTGCGGGTGTTTCATACTCATCGCTGATTTGATGGCCAAGCACAGCCCACAAATGCTCAATGGGGTACAGGTCAGGAGAACAGGCTGGCCATGGCAACGATGGGATATTGTGTTGCTAGATACTGCATGCCGACTCGGCCAGTGACTGGTCATGCGTTATCCCTTTGAAACAGTAGCCCTGGATATTGTTGGATCCATTTGTCAACTGTGGGCAGGATCTCATCCACGTAGCACTGTCCTGTTACTGTCCCGTTCTTCCTTATGAGAGCTGTTCTCCCTGTTGCTGTAATTACCCCCCCCCCCGCCACATCATGGCACTGCCTCCTCGGAAGCGGTTATGTTCAACCATACATAGAATTGGGATTCATCTGACCACAGCATGCTGTTCCATTGATTTGTGGTCCAAGCTACATGTTCCTGACACCACTGTATCCGTAGTGTCTTGTGTGCAAGGACTGAGAGGGATGCGAATGGCAGGTGGTATGCCCTCAGTTTGGCCGACACTAGTCTCTTTTTAATGATAGACTGTGATGCTCTGGTGTTGCAGGCCTGGCGCCACTGCTGAAGATACTTTTTTGGTGGAAAGAAACCTATGTTTCTTGACACACTGAATCAAGTAACAGTTATCCGTCCCATCTTGCATCCTCTGGTGTCCTGGAAAGGTTCCCATCACCTTTTTACCGATTGCCTGGAACACGGCATTGTCCTGGCAACTTCCCCCTGGGAAAAGCCAGCCTCCAAATCCCAATGATTCTGCCCCTGTCAAATTCAGACAGTTGTGGGTGACCCGTACGCCGTAGCATTGTGGATTCACATTGATCCCAGTAGTGCCATGCCCCCCTTGAAAAGCCCATAGGCACCCCCAATACCAGACACACTTTGCGCACCTCTCTGGCTGTTAATTGTCTTGTTTTCAGGACATTGTGTGTGTGTGTGTGCGATTGCTCAGGCGTACCCTAAGCTATCCTGTTGATGTTACATAATATTCCGTGCGACACCCATATTTTCCAAATAAAAGCATATTTAGCGCCGCCCCATGTTAAACCAATCGGGTTGGCATCTTTTTTCCCCAACAGTATAGTTTGTTGGTGCACCCAAGCAAGTGATGGGAGAAACCTATCAACACATTTCCATCTCCAGTTCGTAACGAAATTTATGTTTTTGCATTGTTGTGTCTTTTTATTATATTTCCTGATTTAATTTGATTTTTTATTTATTTATTTTTTGTTACTTTGAATGAACCACCCATCAGATTTGTGCATTCTAAGCGGTAATCCTGATTTCCGTGCATCTTTAAAAAGAAAAATGGAAGTCTAGTGCAATTCCATTATCTTCATCAAAGTAAGCAGTACGTTCTTACAACTCGGCGACAGAAACAGACTCGATACTTTGTAGCTCACTGCACCAAACTAACTGGCAGTTTAAATATTACCAAATTGCGTGACAGTTCGTGTCTGCATCGCAGAAAATCTTTAACACGCAACGTCAGAGCGATATTCGATGTTTTAACAGAATAATAATTGTCAGTAACACAGTTCCACTGCTACTAATAGTGGTCATTAATTGAACAAGAAAACTCAACATGGATTGCTTTAATTAACTGAAGTAAAATCATCATATATATATATATATCATGCTTCATCTTCTAGCCCCTTTTATAAATTGCTGAATTCATTTCACATATGGTGAGCTTAAATTTAGTTGACTTCATGTGCTTAGTATTTGGCTTACATGCAGTTACTGTAAAAAAAGTTACTCAATTCACGACGGCATGCTTGTCTTGTATTGGCTTAACGAGTCCAGTATTTTGGTGTTAAGCTGCTCATCTCTCTCTCTCTCTCTCTCTCTCTCTCTCTCTCTCTGTGCGTGTGTGTGTGTGTGTGTTTAATAAAGATAAGTATCATACATTTATATTCACTAGCCACTCTGATAGAATGATGTTCTGGTAGATGATAGCATGTGTGCAGCAACATGTCTAAATGCTTTGAGATTGAATGAACTATATTTTTCGATACTCTGGACAGTAGTAATTTTGAATGAATCAGCTAACTAATGTAGCCATTGAAGTGTGCTTAGCTTTTAGTTAAAATTAGTATAAATATATTGCATTATTTTAGCACTCTAAATTATTTATAAATTCCCATTTAACGATATAAAAACCACTTTTGCATTGATTTATTTACATCACTTTGTGAGTTATAGTTTGCACAGGCCTTGTTAATGCATGTGTAAACATTTATTGCTACACCCCTCAACCTGTGGGCTTTGTCATTCCCTTCGTAAAATTATGGGCCGTGTGAGTTTTAGGTATAAAAAGGTTTCCACTAATAACATCGGAAGTGTTTTTTTTATTAGCTATGAGCAACGGAACATCAAAGGCCAAATCCAACAAGCAAGGTTTCCTCTTGTGGTAACGCATCTCTTCTGATTCAAGGTCAATATAAAGCGGCAAAGGCAGCGTCATTCACTTCGATTTGGTCTTGGTGAATATGCACAGTCACCGACAAATGCGTAATACTCCAGCCATCTAGGTAAACTTTGATAATGGACTCAGCCTTCTGGATTCGTTGACGAATCCATAATCCCAAGTTGAAGTTGAAATGCGGTGCTTCAAAATGGTATTTTAAAAGGTACAGTGTTTTTGAACTTCAGTTGACATAGATGGAACTCGTCTGCAAGACCTCGGTCCCCTGACCACATCAATATTAGATTGTCAGGCGGCGTCACATGACCTCTCTTGACCTTGAGCTTTCTAATGAATTAAAAATTCTAAGTTTTTGTCCCATTGCACAATTATCTATTAAACGTATAGAAAGGCACATACACTAATAAAAACGGCACTCACATAAATATGTTGCATATTCTATAGAACCTTACATCTAAACAAAATGTGTGGGTTTTTTTTTGTTTTTTTTTTATTCAGGGTTCTGTTTTCAGTCTCGACAGTACAAAAATAGCCAAAAGGCTAAAAACCCAAAAGGGAAATGACTCTTTTTATTTGCGTGTCCCCAAATATATGTGGTGGTTCCGGAAATAATTTGAAGTTTTAATACAGAGATTCCCTGATATACCTGGTGATGTATCGAGGACACTTGTAATTGTTCAGCGGGTTGGTCAATTTCCCGGCATCTCTTGGTGCTCAGCCCCGGTAGCAGACGTACAACCGACAGCAACACAAAATAAACATAAATTACTGTGGAATATAAATCCGTTTGGCTCACAAGGGTCACTCCACTAATAGTCAGGTTTTGACTAGGTGTAGAAGTCATGACTATACTTTTATATAACATTAGTGAATGCCAAGACATTTAGATAACGTCCGTGAATATTGAAACTTGCACCTCGTTCATTAGGTGAAGTTAACGTATGGTTAACCCGGTCTCTCACCAATCTGTCGTGGTCCTGTTTTTTCTATCTTTTCTTTCACAGGGGGAATTGAATTTAGTCGCTTGACTCAAACTTACCGTAGAAGTCCGGGAAAAACACCACGACATTTATAACCTATATAATAGAAACTAGAAAATAGCTGCAGTAGTTTGTCAACGATGAAAGCAAAACATCTGGAACCAATCACCCAAGATCACAATTCAGAACATGCATACATTTATCTTCAAAGATAGAAAAGTAAAATAAGATAATTTTATTTACACGCACCTGTAAAGGGAAACATTCACTCACCTTGCATGAAAGAGACGAGAGAGATGAGGCAACGCATTGACTGATTTATAGATAAAAACTATATTCTTTTATGACCCATCTAAACAATACATTTTTATCAGCCCTCAGTCTCTGTGCTGTCTGAAGATTTTCAGGCAGCTAATGGTTTTATCCGAGACAAATGTAGTATCCAAAATCCGTAACGCCCTAAAATGTTACGATACAGCCAAGCCTTCTGCAGGCCGAATATCACGTAATAAGTACTAATTTATAATCAAATACATTGGGTTCATGAATTAAAGTAGCATATCTGATTTAATGTTTTCTGAAGAGACGACTTTTGTTTTGTCACCAAACGTTCATACTGCATTTCGCTAGGACGTGAATTGGTACACCATATTTAAAAATCTCCCGAAAATATGAAGCCACGCCCCCTGAAACTTGGACCCATATCTGCCCCCCAAGCACTTTTTGCTATCTATATATGACCAAATCCATAATACCACGCCCCGAATACGACTGACTACGTGTGTTTTTCATAATTTCAGGTTTCAAATCTACCCAAAATAGATCATACTGAAGTGATTTGACGTGGAGGGGGGTAAATGAAAATTTCCCACAACCAAGTGACCACCCTACCAAAAAGTGAAATTGCTAATATATCAGACTATATTCGTGAAACTAGCTTTAAAGACTAATTTATAACATTGTTATCGCTTTTTGTAACATTCGTTTAACCCTGCCGCCTGTCAATCATTGAACATCCGGTCAGCAGGATAGCTTTGTAAACAGTGTGACGGCCGCACACACACTGAGGTGATTCACGCATTTTCGAAACTATAAATGCAATATGCACGGATACGTTAATATTATTGTATTACTCATCCAGAAAAGGTTGAGAGCGTGATAAAAAAGAGATAGACAAATTAAACTGAACACCGAAATACGTGCGTTAGCGGGCTGTCATGTGGCAGCCTTTGTATTTTCAGCCAATCACAATGCGGAATGGAATTAGGACCTGGCAAGCAAGGACGTTTTTGTGATAACTGAATCGTATAAATGTGTTTCAAACCGTTGAATGTCAACTTTCACAAATCTTTAACTTCAGGTTGTAAGAATTTTGACCTTCCTATGCATGGCTCGTTGGTGCTGACATTCAAAGCGCATATGTAAACAAAGCCCATCAGGAGCTCTCGTCTCGCATTGGAGCACCCAGATGGCTGGTAGATTTCCACACACACTCAAACAGGAAACGGCGACCGAACATTACTGGCGACACAGCGCGTCCTCGTCCAGTTGCCCACGAAGATTCAAAAGGTGAGGACAATCTGCATGTTTTCTGCCAACAGAATGGTTGAACGCTAGTCATCTTTTTCGTTTTCAGTGGTTTATCAACGGTTCATACAGTGATACAATACAACTTAGTGGGCTGAATACGCAATCTTAGTGCCCAGATTACGCCAATATGGTAAATTCCAGCAGCTCAGCAACTTTGATGGCGCTACACGTGGTTGGGAAATTATTCAGAGATGTTTTCTGTTGTAATCCAATGTGCACTGCTATAGTGGTAGGCTGGTTGATCATTTTTTCTGCACTGTTATAGTGGTAGGCTGGTTGAAAATTGTCACATTTTGAAAGTTATGTTAGTCCAGATTTTTTACGTCTAGGAAATATTTACATTTAATGAATTTGCATTCATCTGAACTTTCATTACACTTGCGTTAAGTTGCATGTACCCAAATTGACACAGTTTGAAAATTTTATTTAATCCAAACTTTTTCCCTTTTTTAACCAATTTTAACTAATTGACAGTCTATCTGTCAATAGGAATCAAAATAGCAAATTTTTCACTGTCACCGGATAGAAACGTTCAAAATTTTGATCAGCATGAAAACAGCATGTCCAGATCAAATTCTGTTGGGAATATTAATGAATGTCATATAACCTTTATGCAATTTACTTGCTTATTCCACTACCTGGTAATTGAAGTGATCTGGATATGCTGCATTCCCTCATTTTTTACTTTACTGTTATGTCGATCATGGCCTATCTGTTAATCAAAATAGAATGCACGAATACCGCTTAAAGTGTACATTCTGTGCTTCGTCCCTGTAATAAATTGTTTTGTTTCTTATTTAACAAGTCAGAAAATTGCACCCCCCCCTTAAAAAAAATAGTACTGCCATGTGGCATAATTGCACAGAACGTATGCTGCTAGGGCCCTGGCTCTACAGCCAGCATGTCCCAATAAAAGGGGGACACGTGCGCTGGGCATTTTCAAGCTTTCCTTTCCCCATGAAAGACCCTGGCATTGGGAGAAAAACATCCCTTATGAATCGCCAAAGGCACCTCCAACATCTTAAATATTACTAAAGATTTAATCGATATATATATATATATATGTATGTAAATATATATATATATATATATATATATATATATATATATATATATATGTATATATATATGTATATATACATTATTATTCGACCAAACAGTGGTAGACAAATGTGTAGACCATTATATAGGCAAAGTACCAGCCGCATTCTCACTTTCAAAATATAAAAAAGCAGTCTAAGTGTGTCACGCCATTGGAACGTAGATTTAGACCTGAAATCTCGTGTGTATATTTAAAATAATCAATGACCATTACTTATCAAGATAGATATCCAAATTCAGTCATCGAACAAGCCATGCCGAAATCTAGTTAGATCAAGGTAGACATACGCCAAACAAAAATATAGCAAGAAGGAAAACGTCTATCTCCTGAGTTGACACAGGTACTAACTAAAAGTTAGTATGGTAGTAGCGTAAATCGATTTGATGCATGCAGCTCTTAAATTTAAGAGGTATCCTGCTCCATACATATACCGTTGTAAATTGCTGTGTGCAGTTAACACTCGTTCACAACTTCATTTATATAACTATGCAAATTTGCCTTATGTTTGCGTAATAAGGACTCACTTTTATCTACAAATTTATATCCAAAATGGTTTTTTCAACTTCATTTTTGAATATGCCTGTTTTGCCAGTTTATCAAATAAAAGTGTATGGCGGAATGCGAAGTAACAGTAACAATCCTGCCACCGTTAATGCTTGTGAAAATCTTTTTCATCGAGTTTCATTGTGTGCTGTAGAATCTCGCCCTGCATTAACTGTAGAAGTGTGATACGCCTAAAAATTTGCAAACATAAATGTTAATAATAAAGATCATGGATAGGCCTATATCAAAAACAGCTTCAAGAAAGGCAAAACTGTTAGCCGCAATTAGCAACACAACGAAAATAACAACCTGCTATATTTGAAGTGATTTTTAAACATTTTGATAAGCCTGACATGGAAGATATATTTTGAAGGGTAATGACAGTACTGCACCTACAACACGGCATGCGAAAGTATGCAAGACTGAATTTTGAAACTTGCTTTTGTTATCTGTAGCGGTTCCTGGTCAAAACCGTGCTCCCACCAAAGCGTGCCCCAGTCAAATGGTACCGCCGTCAACCCGTTCCCAAGTCAAAGCGCACCCACCAGCTCTCATCCCCCATCCCCTCAAACCATACTCCCGTCAAACCGTGCCTGTACGCTCTCGATACGTATGTACATGGTTCACGCGTGTCTCTTTCAATCGGACAATCTACCCTTTACATTAGTGTAAATGAGATTGATCACATCTCTATGATGAACTGGATAACCTAATCGTATGCGATACTAATCAAAAGGATCTCCAGTACAAAAATACACACATGGTATATGCGAGACACAGTAAAATGCAATACAACAAATCATAAATAATTACTATAAGCTGCCATCAGAAAAAAGAACTTACTCACATTAATGCTGGAAATACGTAGGAAGTGTATGTGCATACTTTCGAATTTTGACATACGGATATTCACATATTCGACTAATACAACGTATTATAATTGGTTGGAGGCGGAATAAATGGAGAATGTAAGCTACCGGCGTGATACAGAATTATAAATCGAATCTACGAGTTTTCTGCCAAAAAAAAAACGACTGCATCACAAATCTTCCCATTAAATTCCGTGTGTAAGTCTGGGTTGCCTTTGATAAAGTATGTAAGTAAACCATGGCTTTGCTTTGAATAATGAGGAATGGATTTACCCCAGGGGCTAATAGATGACTTGCAGTGCTCTAAAGCTTAGTTCTAAATCAGTGTAAAGAGGACAAACTAGGAAGAATGATGGGTATCCTCTCTGCTGGTGGAACAAGTACAATTGCCAATGATAACAAATCTATTGAGATGTGAATTTAGGCGGGAATAACCTAGGCGCAGTTTGGTTTGGCAAATGTTTGGGAAGCGCTTACCATCGGAAAAAAGCCCGGGTTGAATGTCATTTGGATGAAAGCCTATATGTATGTATGTATGTATGTATGTATGTATGTATGTATGTATATATATATATATATATATATATATATATATATATATATACATATATATATATGTGTGTGTGTGTGTGTGTGTGTGTGTGTATGTGTGTGTGTGTGTGATACTAATCATAATGTATCCACTCAACGAACTAACAAGTCTTGTCTTGTAGGAAGTGATAATTGAATAGTTGCGGGGATCCGACCACATCATTGCTTGATCGGTTAAATGTTTACATTGAAGACTGATACTTGTAATCAAGGTCTTGTGTCGCAGCATATTTGCGTTGATGATATGTTTACCACAAAAAATACCTCATTTCAATTATCATAGTCTGATTATATACATGTGACAAAAGGGTCACTTTTATCAAGTCCATGGACTGGTCTGTGAATGTGACGGGATGAGATCATTAAACAAGCCACAATATTTAATGGGTATTCTAAGAAAAAAAAACAAGCTTATGATCAGACATTTAAGTATTTCCAAAAGATTGGCTACAGAAGGTATATTGATTCACTTCAACCGTTAGATCTGCATTTCAGTTTAACATAATTTCAGCCAGGTTTTCCTTTCCAGCTTCGATCATAAGGGTTGCATGTGCACCTAGTGCAACAACATTTAATTTGTATGATACTTTGTCAGAGCCTGTCAAAAGTTCTCTTGAAAGCGACCGCCAAAACTCCATAATCTTGATTTGACTTTAACATATGTATTTATTCTATATTGCCTAATAGTACAACAGGTGCTAATCAAGAGGGTCTCCAGTACATGCACTACCCACCGTATATATACAAAATGTGCAGTACAGTATGATACATAAGATAGTAGGGCACTACGATTACAGCAGGAAATAATGAAATACTCAACCATTGAATAAAGTTAAGAACCATGTACATAGTCGCTACAGATATAAGCTATGAGTAAGAGGGTCAAATATAGTGGAAATAAATAATTTTGCGGGCCCGGGAGGGGAAAACATAATTTTAGATTACATTCCTCAGACTCTCCAAATAATGTAAATGACCAGCATTAAACATGTTCTCATTAATTTCCGAAGGGATGTCGGGAGTACCTTTAAGAAAATAAGACAGTAGAATGTCCGTTGCCAAATGAGTCGTTAGTTTTAGATTTACTGTCGGAGCCAGTAGATGACACACAGTGTTCAAGAGTACTGCCATGTGTTCTGAATACCGGAGGAGGGGGGGGGGGTCACTGATGGAAATTATGAAAAGTATCTTCGTAGGGTGAATGGGGCTGGGCAGGTACAACCGGAAGACCGTACAGTTTCAAATCGAAACAATTCAGTCGTAATTGGCCCAGACCTAATTAAATAATATGAAACATAAAAAAAATAGTCTTAGGCCGCCCTTCCCCAATAAATTGATCCACCCTGGCTGAAAGATTTTATCGAGAAAGTGGGTGTAGTGTGACGTTATTTTGCAGTAAAATCAAATCAAACACAACAATATATTTCAACTTGTCTGGAGGGTTAATTTGGGCCGGGGAAAGAGCATAGCTGCATAGCCATAATTGTTCGGTGAAACAACATAGCACTGGTTGTTTGGTGATCGTTATCATAATATTTCGCTAGGCTCCAGATGTCCATCCTCCAAGTTACAAGGACAAACGGTCGTTAAAATACTTTTAAAATATGACATACTATCTTAACTTGAATATGCTCTATCGGTTGTGTTTGAAGCAGTCATCATCGTTAGTTACAAGTCCAAATGTGACACAATACCTTGAGCCGGGTATTTTTCAGTGTGTATATCTCTAACGTTTTGTCAAGAAACGCATGTGCGTGATTTGGCACCTATTCTTTGTCACAACTACAACATTGCAACCATTAATTTAGTAGATGACCAGTAGTGGTGTCTGTATTTATACTGGTTATACATACTTCCCAGGATGACTGCACACCAAAACATATCAATTTATTTATGCACGAAACACGAAATGCTGTCACGTGGCAGGGCGAAGAAATGGCACCCCTGGCCAAAAGTATCAAATGTGGCATGAGTACTGTTTTGGATCAATGAAGTGGTTTTGTGTGTGTGTGTGTGTGTGTGTGTGTGTGTGTGTGTGTGTGTGTGTGTTTTGCTGAATCATTGCGCTTCATCGATGAACTCGCGTTGAAGTGTGTAACATCATGAGAAAGGTTTATAATTTATTGCGCTTGAACGATGAATTACGTTAAAGTGTGTAACATCATGAAAGAGGTTTACAGTTCACGGTCCCTTTATAGCCACACAAAGACACACCCAGAAAAGACTGCCCAGAGACTTCACAAAGTATTACTGAGGTTGGCAAGTGGAAAGAGTTCCTACCACTCTGACTGTTCACTGTGGTTTTCTCCGAGTCCTTCGGTTTCCTCCCCCAAACAAGTGGGCAGGAAAGTATACGATTTGAGGCTGTTGAAAATTTTTGTGGTAAAAATTATGATAAAAGGACCTCATTATCTCGTTTTAAACTATCATAGTAAAAATTATGATAAAAGGACCTCATTATCTCGTTTTAAACTATCATACTTACCATTTCAGGAAACATGTATATCTTTATACATATTCTAATGCCAAAGATTGTGTTTTTTTTCCTGTGGGTTGCTTCAACATACAAGAAGACCATACGTCTTATTGTTGTGTTATTGCTTGCTTCAAAATACAAGTCATTAAGCCACCAGCCTACATGCAGCATTAACACATTTCATTTCATTTGCGTTCGTCTTAATTTTCTGAAATACCATAATAAATATTGGTATATAACAGTTGCTCTTCTCTAGCGTTTATATCTATCAAATCACATATGAAATCTAGTCATATATACTTAAGGACTTTAAAAACGCAATTTGATCTTACATGCGATACAATAAAGCCAACATTTCTTGGAAAGTTTAATTTTGTTGCTGGTCCATGATCGCAATATTCATTATTACAGTTCTCGTGAGTTTCATTTCAAAAGTCCAAAATGATGAAGCTCCACACTGCCTGTGCCCATTGCATTGTCAGGGTTTCTGCCAAGTCAGTGTGTCGTGTGGCCACCATGGCTTGCAACAATGCCTTAATACTGCGTGCCATTGGTGCAATCAATCCATTGATTTGCCGCTCAGTGATCTTATTCCACTCCTGCATGAGTGCTGTACGCATATCCGCATGGTTTTGCGGTGGAAATTGTCTTCTACAAATGTGACGATCCAGTATATCCCACAAGTGCTCCATGGAGTTCATGTCTGCAGAATATGGCAGCCAATGCAGTTCTTCAACACCTTGTTCATGCAGATAGTCTATGTACACATGTGCAACGCAAGGATGTGCATTGTTTTGCATAAACAACACATGTTGTTGTTGTGTCATGTATGGGACCACCTGTTGTTGAAGAATGGGGTTGTGGTAGGGCTGTACATTTAAAGCTCCATCAACAAACACCAATGGGGATTTCCAACAGAGCCGAATAGTCACCCCAAACAATGACACTATGGCCGCAAAAACGGTCAACTTTGGCCACACAGGGATTCATCTTGTCTCAGGTATGCACTACCTCTTCCACCATTATGGAAGAGATTAAATCTGGACTCGTCACTAAAAACGATATATTTCCATCTTCTATTAGGCCAGCCTGTAGTCTGGTTGAAATGGTTACATGCCAAGGCAAGTTGCAGATTCCTTCCGAGTTGTGTGAGGTTGAGACCAACATGTGCCCGGTGGGATCGGATGCCTTCCACCCTGAGACAGTGCAGAATTGTGCGTGCACTCTCTCATGGTTGGGTATGTCCATGTGTTTCTGCTCTAGTTTGAGTGGCAGTTCGAAACTGGTTACGCAGATGTGCTGTGTGCATGTACCGGTCCCTGTTGTTATCCGAAGATCATGTGTCGATTTAGTTTCATTATAGCGTGCCCGAGATGAATAATTGTTGAAGGTGCCACATTGACGTGTCCAGCCACATCATCTTGAGTTGTACCAGCCATTAACATTTCAATGACAAGGTCTCGGGAAGCTTGAGCTATGCGTGGCATGATGCACACTTGGGCAAGCCAAGTCGGTATTTTGTTGAGTGGTTCAGCTGTGTGTATTGTTGTGTGTATTGTTGTGGAGAGAGGCACAATAGCCACACCCATGGAACTCACCAGACATATTTCACCCTTATATGTACGTAATGAGTAATCAGTCGAGTGAGAAGGGGTGGATAGAGACGCATTTGCAGTGCACCAGAGATGAGCATCTTCATTCTGACATTTGAAAATAATCACAGTGGCCCTGCAACACAATGTGTCTTTATAATATTCACACCTCCCCCTTAATAAAACCTTGCATTTTTAAAGTGCCTCAGTATATGTTGAGACAACTACTCTTCTGTGGTGTTTATATCTACCAAATCACAAATAAATTCAGGCCACAGATTCTGAGTGGTCCTTCCCTCCCACGAAAGTCGTAATATTTACTTTGAAACTTTGTGCGTCAGTAAAATTCAAATTGTATTGTGTTGTGAATGTTTGGTTACTCGGCGTTATTTTGAAATGGTACAGAAGCACACATACAATGCATAAAATAAACGAAGATGCCTTAACCAGATTGGAAAGAGTGGTACACCATGGCAGTTCTCCCACCGTTACCCAGCTGAGATTGAGAGAATCCTGAATATGGAGCTTGCCAGCGTCTCCAATTGGTTCAAAGTGAACTGGCTTATTCTGAATGCTGGCAAGACTAAGTTCATTTTTGGAACCTCTAAAAGGTTAACATCTACCCGTGAGTTGATAATCAAGATTCTTAATGAAACCATTTAACATGTGAAAGTATTCAAATACTTGGGTGTACAACTTGATTGCACCCTTTCATTCTCTACCCATATTGATTACATAACCCGTGAAGTGAATAGCAGACTGGCAGTCCTTGGCAGGGCTTCCAGGTACCTGAATACTAAAAGTATTGTTGACTATGTACAAGGCTTTGATTCTCCCGCATTTTGATTATGATGACATCCTCTTGGATTCTTGTGCGCTACAACTCAAGTCTCAATTACAAATCCTTCAGAACAATGCCTTGCGCATTGTCAACAAGACTGACCGACATACTCCAGTTGCAGACGTAGATTGTATGAGCAGAATCCATTTCCTTCAAGATCGGCGAAATTTCCATACTCGAACGTTTATGTTTAAAGCCCTCCATGACCAGGCACCCACGTATGCTAGCTTTAAATTCACCCTAGTTTCTGATCTACATGATCATGCCACAAGGTCAGCCGCAACCGGTTCTCTACATTTATCCAGTAATTATTGCTGTATCATCCAGAAAAGGTGGAAGATACAGACTGGGTGATAACCCTGTCCATATCACCACAGTGCAAAGGTCAATCCGTATCACCACAGTGCAAAGGTCACTGAGAACTACTTTCCTTCTAAATTCTTGTAGTAGGCGCACGTCAAGCATGTAGTTTTCAAATGACCCAATTACTGGATCCTGCGTTACAGTTATTCATACGCAAAACTATGCAAAGTCTTGTTTGATGAAATAAACGTTGAAACTGTTTTTAATTGTCTTTTTTTTTTGTATTTAACGATGAAAATATAATTACAGCTATAATTACTGGATAAAAGTAAAACCAGCCGCGTGGAAGAGACTCGTCAGCAGACTGGCCTCGTTCCCGCGGCGGATCACTCCTCGTGCAAGCACTCGGAGTGATCCGCCGCGGGAACGAGGCCAGTCTGCTGACTCATCTCCGCCACTTGGCTGGTTTTACTATTATACCACCTAGTAGAACCAACAATGGTAAAAATTGGATATTAGTCAATGGTGCTATGGTGTGGAATTCCATTCCACTCCAGGTGAGATCTCAACCAACCCTTCCTTTGTTTAAAAGCCAGAATTA
The DNA here is from genome assembly GCA_964020975.1 of Hermodice carunculata. Taxonomy (NCBI): domain Eukaryota; kingdom Metazoa; phylum Annelida; class Polychaeta; order Eunicida; family Amphinomidae; genus Hermodice; species Hermodice carunculata. Next base: position 50,812,181 of record OZ026630.1, on the reverse strand, counting down.
TCGGTTAATTATGCTTTAATATCATCCCAGCTGTGCTTGCCAAAATTAAAGGCGACTGGGCCAGTCCAGATTACTCAAAATATTTTGCCCTTAATATTAATACTAAGTTCACCCTGGCCCAAGCACTGGCCAACCACGTGTCTACCTCCTACTAATTAGTCACAGGGTTTGGGACCATCTTTGGGATCAGTTTGTTGTCACTTTTATTATGTGATTGAAAGCTATGCAAATGTTGGGCGGCGGCGGCGGCTTTGACAATACAGCATTGAAGATATTGGTCCCAAGCCCAGTGCCTTGTGTTTTCATTTTAGTTAAGGCTTATTAAGCTTCTCACCTAAGTGTGTAGGGAATTAAAACTGGTATCATAGGTCCTATCCCCTTCCTTCAGCTCATTTATCCTGATTTTAATACCAAAAATATACATCCCAGCCGATTGAGGCAGACTTTTACATATATATATATATATGTATATATATATATATATATATATATATATATATATATATATATATATATATGTCAATGTGTAGTTTCTCGAAATGTACGGAATTGTTGTGTTTCTCCATAGTAACATGATGTATATAGACTTTTTATGTCAATTTTTTACTTGACTTTTTACTTGTGTTTTACCTGAGTTTATAAGTGTTTGTATCACAACACTCTTTTAATCATTGTTCTTTTTATAATCATTCTATGTAATGTCATTCATACTGTTTTACCATGTATCATCCACGGCCTGGCGGAAGACAAGTATTGCCACACTGAGCCAGTGACCCTGGTAAAAGAATAAAGAAATCAATCAATAAATCAATTTAATTTTTCTTCTGCATTGTAAAGTCAAACTATAAGGTAAGCAAATTGTTTGCATTGATTGGTTGTGCAATTAATCCCTATTTTAGGCCGGAATAATCCGTCCTACTGTTGAGTTCCGCTGCAATATTTGTTGTTCTCTAAATGATACTCTGTGCTGGAAACTTAAGGCATCATATCACCATTGCTGATGTGTTTAAGAAAAAGCAGACACTTTCCTAGAAACGTAAGGCATTAGATAAAGATTGATCCGCATCATGGCGTAACACCCCTATCAATTTCTTTATAATAATCTAGGCACTTTCCCAAAAGTTTAAGGTGTTAGGCAAAGATGAATCCGCATCGTAGCGTATACACTTTATAATACGGCATATTATTCGGTGTCAGGTGACTTTTAAACTATAGCTAAGGTGACAATGTGTTTAGTTTCAAAGGTCAAGAAAAAATTGGTATTCTAATTCTGAATTTTGAACAGTAACACCCCAAAAGATTAGTAATCTTTTATATGGAGGACATATTTCGAAGACGTTTGTCGTTTCAGGTGAGGTTAGAATGTATTTATAAATGTATTTGGTATATGTCAGTGATATCCATCCTTCATGCACAAAGTGATATAGTTGGAAGGATGCAATTGTCTCTATCTCCGTTTTGCAAGTGACATCAACTCGATCACTGAATCGAAATGTTAGGCTACACTGCCAGGGGTCTCCACCTACGCCATGAAGATATCATTGTAAAATATATAGTTTCCCCGGGTTAACAGCACGACCATGCCTTGGACCAGAAATATACTTATGTTTATCAGAAAACCAAAATAAACATCACAATGATCTCTGCTCCGTTCATTCTATTATAGGGGCAACTTTTCACACGAGGAGAATTAAAAGGTCGTTAAAACATTGTAATAATGAATTCCATCGGTGAAGAATGCTGAAAATATTCACAAATTTAATGGATTTTTAATGTATTTTACAGGCGGAGGATCCTTTTCAAGTGGGTTAAAGGTCCTATACGATTTAATTAAAACCCCAAAGCCGTTATCGATTGTTGAGTGTGTTATTTGACGTCACATCAAAATAGCTCATGGTAGTAACTATAATATGCGCGTCCAGGGCTGCCTTCTACTCGGTCAATGCGCTGTCAATCTGAACGCCACCTCGCTGACTTCTTCGAAGAGCTGCTGCCTGAAATTGCGACACGAGTCTGGCTATATGAAATCTGAATGTAAGTTCCTTAGACTTTGTCATATCTGTGTTATTTGAGGAGCTATTCGTAGTGAGTAATACATGTGGTGTGATGCAAGTCGTTGGTAACTTTCAGCAAAATGTATGAGATCATCTGCATTTATAAACTTGGCAAACTGAAGATTAATAGGAAGCAAGCTCCCCACATTCTTATAACTGTTTAATGGTACTTCACTTGCCCAATATAACGCATGCTTATCCAACCGGTAATTTAACCGTCTCCCCTTTGAATAAAGGAGTCAACAGCTTACTTCGGCATGTGCTGGGTACTAAGCACTTCATCCACGCCACGAAAGATTTTTGACTTGGGTCATGTTATTTTGATGGGTCTAATCATCTAATATTTTGACTCAAATTATTTTTCATAAATATTGAAATTAGTCAAAATCATTGAACCATACTACATTTGACAACCAGCCGGCCTTGGCCGGTTTAAGTTGAAAGGGTTAAATGTAATTTGCCTCAATCATATAAGATGTTTATACCATGATTAAATTTTCTTACAAATGCGACTTTTCGTTCATGTTACGCCTCTTCAATGCCCGCCATTTTGTGATTTTGGTCTTGAGATGAACATATTGTGCTTATCTCGGAAAGTTTTATATGTGACGGCGGTTATTGCCCGTTACAAAATACACGTTTTAAAATGGCCTGTGTAAAATTACACGTACAGGAAAACATGTTATGCAGTATTGGATTCATATTCGACTCTGCTGCTATTAAGGGCGTGATGCCGTTTGACCGCACTTCACACAGAAAATACGACTTTGCCCCAAACATGTCCTTATAGACAGATTCACCAGAGAAGGCTTGCTGTGGGTTTGATCGTGTGCCAATTCCATATGGATTAAGGTTTTTAATTGCATGATGGTTTACTTGGCCTTCGAAAATCTCGTTGTGCAATATTGAAGACATAGCAAATGATTTGCACTTGGCCAGCTAGTTATTTGTGTTAAGAAACGGTGACGAATGTCGTTCCTAATTCCCTTTCAAATGTTGGGTACCAATCCACCTTCTGTTAACACACTTGATTCTCGGCATTTTCATGTATGTGAATGAAGCCTGCAGGAACTTTGAGAACACTTAGATTCTCTTGCTTTCATATTTGGTGAGGGGGTCCTTTGCTGCTTCAAATCAATCAAATTTTTCTCTCCAAATTCAAATTACCAACAAGATTTATATAAAAAAACCCTAACGGTATGGAATGGAAGACCAGAAAGCTATGCTTTGTACGGCCAGCCAGCAAACGAAGGATACCACCAACAAATTATAAACGACTGAGTAATTAACATTACATAAATCATAGAAGTAAACATTGAACAAACTATTAGCATTACATAAATCATAGAAATAAACATTGAACAAACTACTAATGCATAAGCATTACATACATTGAGGAAGTAGAACACACTATAAACAGCTGACTAATAAGCATTACATAAACGACAAAAGTACAAGTGATAAACTACATATGAGCATTACATTAAATATAAGGATGCAAGAAGATATGAAATGAAAAGATTTCATCAGAAGCTACGTTGTCATCGTGATATAGACACGACTATACACAGAGCCTCAAAGTTAAGTACAACAGTCACATTACCAAATGGACAAGTGACACAATCATAAACCGGAACTAGAAGTATAAAGAAAGATATAGTCACACACTCAGTTTTGTATTGAGAAATGTTGCAACATTCATGTGCATTTTCATATTTTGATCAGAAACTTAAGTTTGCTCTAAAACAATAAATTGGAATGTTCAGTTTCATCTGATATCAAGTTATATAATTCTAATCTAAAATGTGGTGTACGGTGCCGGAAATGATCAGTTTGATATGGGAACTGGGATAAATTTTTGTGTCAGGTGTAATATTTTGTGTTTAACAGCTATTTTTGAATCCAAAACTTGAAGTCAATATACCATTTAATTGACTGAAGACAAGCTGACAAACAACGATAACGCACAATTTGTAAAAGCAAGACTTTTGGTCGGTATGTCGTTGGTGTTGGGAGAAGGTAATAAAACACCCGGCTAAGATTTATGCGGCAAGGACTGGCTGGACATAAATTTGATACGTTGAGCCACAAGGACTCAAGGAACCAAGGACTCAAATGGCTTTATTTGACAACTGCCTTGATAAGGAATAATATATGTAGATAATTTAAAAAGCATAATACAACTGACGTTTTATGGAAAAAGAAACAATTCTTTATATATTATGGTAATAATGTGGCAGATAATTTTATAATTATCATGAATATGTGCTTGCAAGTTTGGTGATTGGTGCCGTATATATATATTATATATATATATATATATATATATATATATATATATATATATATATATATATATATATATATGTATATATATATATATATACATATATATATATATATATATATATATATATATATATATATATATATATATATATATATATATATAGCACAAATCACCTAAAATACGTAGCGCGTAAAACTTAAAATAAGTTCTTATTATCAGCAGGAATAACAAAGTTGACTATTTTTGATATAATACAATACCATTAGATTGAGTCACATTCAAGGCAAGCGTATTAAGATTGAACCTATCTATTAATCGTATCAATTTTGCTTCTGTATTGCGTTTTAAAATATCATTACTGTTTCCAAAAAAGATGCCGTAAGTATTATCAAACAATCCAGAAGTACGAGTGTGAATTTGCCAATATTTAGCATGAACGAAAAGTAATGATGGACCTTTATCGGCGTGCTTTGAGCGCTTGGCACATTGAGTTAATCATGTCGACTTAGTTCTTGGTTTTACATTGATGATGATGATGATGATGATGGTGGTTTACGGGGTGGTGATTATTATTTTTATTATTATTATTATTATTATTATTATTATTATTATTATTATTATTATTATTAATCTTATTATTATTATTATTATTATTACCATTATCATTATTATTATTATTAATATTATTATATTTACTATTACTATTATTATTTTATTATCATTGTAATCATTATAATAATAATAATAATAATAATAATAATAATAATTATTATTATTATTATTATTATTATTATTATTATTATTATTATTATTATTACTATCATCATCATCATTATTGGTAGTAGTAAATTTTCTTAATCTAGCCCTTTACAACGGGGGTGGCCAGAGAAGGGCAGAACCCTCGGCGCGTCAGTTATGCTACTTACATTAGGTCATTGTAAAAGAGTCATGATCTATCATAAACATTATAGAGTGAAATGTTCCGCATGCAAAATAACATCTCAGGAGCCCCTATTCACAAAAGCCTGCGACAATAGCTGTTCTGGTGCAGCCGAAAATGTGGCATTCACAAAGGTGTCGTCGTTGCAGCGCCTGGCTGGAAATGTACGATATTCTTCAACCACACGAGACAGGTTGCGATTTGGTTTGCAACTTGGCACAGAGCTAACATTTAGCATAACGTCATATTCCCGGGACCAGCCGAAAATACTGGCCCCAGATTCAGTGGTTTTTTACGTTTTCTGTGTGCGAAGTGACCCTAAATGCTGATATCTGATTGGGGGGGGGGGGTTGCTTTGTTTTTAGTTTTTGCTGTTTTTGTTTTTTGTTTTTTTGTTTGTTTTTTTTTTTTTTTGTCTTTGTTTGTTTGTTTTTTTTTTTTGTTTTGTTTTTGTTTTTGGACTCCTTTGCAAAATACATTATACTCTTTTCAGGGCGGTACTCCTTGCAGAAAAAATTACACCAAAAAAAGGTGGAAGTCCTTGCTAAAATATTAAATTTTGAAGGGTCACCCGATGGAACTCTGTAGCAAAATTTAAACTGTGGCCTGCTTAGTTTCATTTTTTTTCTTTTGGGGGAGAATCTCCTTAACAAAAGACATTCTAGACTTTTAAGGGTGGAACACCTTGGGCAAAATATTAAATTAGTAAGGTTGGAACTCCTTAGCAAAATATTAAACTGTAGACTGCATGGTTTCATTTATCCTTTGTTTTTTCGGGGGGGGGGGGGGAATCCTGGGTTCCATTCTTTGGATCAGCGTAGGTGACTAGAGAGTTTCACTGTGACTATTTTTAAAGTGTGTGTGTCAACACACACTTTTCTGTTTTTTCTAGGAATTCTTTCTTTCTTTCTTCTTTCTTTCTTTCTTTCTTTCTTCTTTCTTTCTTTCTTTCTTTCTTTACAGGCAAATTTGTCCGACATTTCATTTGAAAAGTATTATATGTAGAAACTTCAAACTTGGCACAATTATACTTCTATGGATAAAGTTTGGCCTTTTTTTTAATGAGAGGTCATGCTTTTCAAAATTATGCAAATGAGGGCTAATTAAAGTTTTAAATCTTCAATATCTTATATACTATAGTAGATGTGGTTCTGAGTGTATAGGAGTTCGATCATAGCAAGGTAAAGGTCATCTCAAATGTCAAGGTCATGTCAAGGCAAAGGTCAATTTTAAGCCAAAATATCATTTTTGAGGTCAAGGTTCACTTCAGGTAGAGGTCATCTCAAGGTCAAAGGCCACTTTCGATGGTGGCTTTTTTCTAGCCATAACTTGGTCAATTTTTATCCGATTTTGATCATGTTGGGCTCAAATTGTAGCTATTGTAACCCTGCACATTTTTGAAAGCTACACGTGACCTGTAAAGTTAAAAGGTCAAGGTCATGTGGACCTTTGAAAGTTTCATCTAGTCATAACTTGGCCAATCTCCATCCAATTCTAATCATGTTGGACTCAAGTTGTAGGAATTGGTACACTGGACATTTTTTATAAGAACAAAAGATGTAGCAATTTAAATTATGCTAATTAGCAGCATTTGAAATTTTAAAACTCGAATATCTTCAAAATTATCATAGATAGAGATGTGATCTGAATTTCTACTAGGGGGTTGTTGACCATTGTGCATGTAATGAATCTAAAACAAAAGTTGTTGCAATTGAAATTATGCTTATTAGCAGGATTTGAAATTTTCAATCTTCATTATCTACAACATTATAATAGATAAAGATGTCATTCCAACTTCTACTAGGGGGTTGTTGACCATTGCTCACCTAATGAATTAAAAATATAAGTTGTAGCAAAATAAATTATGCTAAATAGCACCATTAGAAATTTTAAATCTTGAATAACTTCAAAGCTATAATAGATAGAGATGCCATTCCAACTTCTACTTCTGTTTTATGGAATAGTTGTACATTGCCATACCAATATGCTTTGAAGACACACACACTGATTTGCTTTGCAGCAAATCATCTTTCCTAGTTTCTTGTTGTGTTGCTTGTTTCGCATATATAGGGGTCGTGTTTTGGATTTGCTCCGGTGCTGGCATTGAAGGTATGTTTGCTGGGTGTTGATGCTATGTTTGGGTTGCTTGCTATGCCATGTATTGCTATGTTTGCTTTGTATTGCCACTGTGTATTACTATGTATACGAACCATGTAATGTGGTGCCCACCTGGGTGAAAGCACTTCATTTGGTACCAGTCAATAAGGGCACCATGCTGATTTTTTTAACTTGCCGACATTCTGGTATACTAGGAAATCAATGTAGATCAGTAAGGATTGTATCTTGACTAGTTCTAGATTTGATTCATTGTCGGTTGGTATTAGCTGACTGACATCTTCCAAATTCAATTGTGTACACTTGAGGTTTTGTAGGTCGGCCATGCACTGATTTGCAATTCCAATTTGGCAGTTTTAGCAACAGAGACAGTGAGGCTCACTTGATCTTAATTGTGGTTCTCTTTAAGGTAATAATTGGTTACATGCAAATAGATTGAAAATATTGTTTGGATATAATTTGGATAATATTTTGGAGCTATGAACAAAAAAAAAAAACGGTGTTAGACTGCACTTTTTGATTAAAGGTCGCATTGATCTGAAAATTACTAAGGGTGCATTATGCATCACTCTTTCTTTGCAGATGTATTTTCTCGCCTTTTTTGTCACTGATATTTTGGATCATACTTTTTTTCTATTTTGTCTTCACATTTTGTAGAAAATTTGCATGCACTATTGAATATACTGTCATTAGTTGTGTGTGATTTCAACAAAATAAATTTTTTTTAAAAAGACCCTCCTTTTTCCTTTGGAAATGGGAATTGGAATTATTTTCTATTTAATATTAAAAGCTTGCACTTAGATTTTTTTAATTCTTGGTACCTGTTCTGAATTGTGCTAGCTTTATTTTCAATGTTTTGGGTCATAATAATATTAAAATGACTCAACTTAGTAAATTATTTTTAATAAGTTATTTTTTCAATTTGGACATTTGTTCAGTCAATCTTATGGGAATTCATACGATAGAAAATTGTTGAATTTTAATATATTTGGCTATTTAATTAGTCTCAACACGAGGTAGTATTTTAAGCCAAATTAGTGAGTGTAAAATTCAAAATGGTTCCAGTTAGTCCCTGCATAGCAATTGAAAAACTGTAAGTGACTGTTAGTGGCATCAACATTGATGTAGCTAGAGCCCTCATTGGATTGTGTCAGGACTTGTCAAGTCGAGTTGAAATATTTGATGTGACATGCATTGTACCAGCTGAAGGTTTTACCAAGGGACCTCTGGGAAGTGTTATTTCAAGAGGAAAGAGTGTGCATTGAACCAGAGGGAGCTGTTGCATACCCAGAACGCAAAGTGCATCTTGGTTCTTACTTTAAAAATCAAATTGATGCAATGGCTGCTGGGCTGGTGCAGTAGTTAGAGGGTTCATTTGAAAAAAGATTACCGACTACAACAGATAATCTTTCAACAACAGCAGCGGTTGCAGCAACATTTGTTCCAGCAGCAGATGGAAAGATTACAGGAGGTATCTATGACTGCAAGGTTGATGACTACCCCTCTGTGTGTCCCCAGGAAGGCATTGAGGGACCCTTTCAAGAAGCTGGCTCCCACCAATTTGAAATCGACAAGGTCTCTATCATCCTAAAAAGTTCCACCACCAGAGACAGAGACTCCTTTTGCTAAGATCCCCCCCCCCCCGCATTAAACCACCACTCAGTGACCGAAGTACCTGATGTATCACCAGGGATACAGGGACCTTCCCTAGTAACACAGAAACACACAGGGCTCAGCTTACCTGTTGTACCCCCAGGGATACAGATATCTGCTCCAGGGTTTGTGTCGCCCCACATGGGGCATTGTTTCCAAAGAAACAACAGCAAAAGATTGTGCTCAGTCAGGGTCAGGCAGACAATGTTGCTCCAGAACCAGTGATGTCCAACCTATCTTATCATGGACCACACGTCATCTCTACTACATAACCAATATGACCAGTCTTTGCAAGATATGAATTCAGAGACGGTATATCTTACTGTCCCACTGAGGGATACATTAGCAGCACCACATGGGGCAAATATCAGCACCATAGGGTTGCATATTTCCAATGCAGGTAGGTGCACAGCGGGCTTCTGTGCATTCAGCTAAATTACATATCATGCCATGACAGTTGAATACTGTGTGCAGATGTTCCCCACATGGCTATACCCTGTGCATCCTCCACAATCAAATATTATGGTCCCCAAGCAGTCAAAGACTGCATCTTAGGCAAAGTTTAACTATGTGCACCCCCCCCCCCCACACACACACACATTTGAAAACTGTGCCATAATTTGATACTCTGCCCCTTGGACCATCCTACACTGGGTACACTGGAACCTTTGGACAACTTCCTGTTTTTCTATATAGTATAGACCCCTCAGTCAGCAGCATGGTCTCTTGCCATCATCATGCCAACTCCCGGTTGAAGTTGGTAATTATTATCATCTTCCTGTAGCACCATTACAACCAGTGTCTGTGTATCAGAGTCCACTCTTGTACCCCTAGTGCAATTAGTATGCCATCTGCATAATAAGTTCCTATACCAGTGGTACATCCACATGTACCACAGTTTCTGTATTACAGCAACAGATGTCTTCATATGCTCACTTTGATGCTGTATGGCCTTTAGCTGTACATCAAGTGTATATGCCTTTGCAAGTTGCTATAGCATATGTACCGCCTCCCCAAGGTCCTATGCCAGTGGAACATGATGGTGAACAGGCACAAGGTCTTGTGTGGAATGATGTATGGCCACAGGCTATGCACAGAATGCCCAAACGGAACCTGAGGGTGATGATGATGAAGATGAAGGACAAGAGGATGATCAAGATCAAGTTCCTAGGTGCCATAACATACATCCTCAGACTTCACGCAAATTGCCTGCACATAGTTTGCAGCATATGATGGTAAGAGTGATTGGTGGCCATACATTTTGCAGTTTGAGAAAAGAGCTTGAAGGTATGGTCAGGATGAAGGTGAAAAACTTGATAGACTGATTGATTGCTTTAAGGGGAGAGCATTAGACTTGGTTGGAAACTTAGATATTGAGATCTGTGATTATTACCTTCAGCTCACAGATATAATGAATCATTGTTTTGGCAGCAAGGACCTACCATCCAGTGTATGTGCACAATTAGCTTCCTTAAAGCAGAAAGATGATGAATCACTGGAGGAATCTACTGAGTGGGACCATAAATTGGTACAGGACAACTATCTTAAAGTGGAAGGTGCTGCAATTACATTGTGAGGAGTATGGCATTTACTCAAAAGCTGTCAACTTCAGAGGTTACAAGTTCTAAATAACAAATCTGAAGACTTCCAAGCTGCTTTCCTTCAGATGAATATCCACAGGCAGAATCAGTTGGATAGGACACATGTTGATCTTGCTTGGGATAAAAGCTTGTTGGAAATGATGAACATTTGTCCTGAGACTGTGCACTCCATAAGAGGCATGAGTTCCAATTTGCTATCTGCCACTCACTGTCAGTACTTGAGTGTCATGCCACAACATCTTCCGCTATAAGTAGAGAATTTAATGAATGATCTATAAGCAGAGGAGTTGAAGTCAGCAGCTAATCTACATACTAAATACTGTGATGCTTTCTCCAAAAATAATTTAGATGTAGGCTGTTTCGTTGGTGATACTCATGAGATCGACACACAAGATGCAAGAACAATTAAACAACGGATGAGATGGGTCCCATGGGGGGTTGAAGAAGTAGAAGAAGAACATCACTAGCAGATGTTGGATATAAGTGTCATTCAACCCTCTTCCTGTGAGTGGGCAGTGGGTCCAGTCTTGGTTTGTGTGAAGGATGGTGGACTTGCTGGTGTAAAGATTACCATGAATTGAACAAGGTGACAGTCAAGGATGCTTACCTCCCATCATTAATAGAATAATGTCTAGACACGTTAGGGGGCAATGTCTTTTATAGTTCTCTCAATACCTCCAGTTTGTAATGGCAAATACCAATAGCGTCATCTGACTGTCGAAAAAAAAGCTGTCAAAATCAAATATGGACTCTTTAAGCAATGTCAAATGGCTTTTTGGTCTTTGTAATGCTCCAGCAACTTTTATGAGAGCCATGTTGATATTTCCATAGATGTGTATGCACTTGATCCGTTGGTGCTTATATATATATATATATATATATATATATATATATATATATATATATATATATATATATTTGGAATGTCAGAATGGTAGATATTTAACACTTTATTCCTTTCTTTGACCACTTAATGGTGGCAGACAGAACCTATGCCTGACCTACAACCAAAGTTAACCATTTCATGAACAGTTGGATAAAAACTATATTGTATTTTTCCAGCTGATTCAAAACTATAGTCTGGCTCTACTGTTTGGCTGGTGGACCCACTCCTTTCAACACTTCCCAGGATCAGCACAGATAACCGGAGACTACGAATTCCACTTTGACTAGTTTCACTTCTTGTGTTCCTTCCTTAAAATTTTGGTGTCATGTTTTGCATGTACTTCCATGCTTGTATTGAAAGTATGTGTGCCCTATGTCGATGCTATGTATGCTATGCTTGCCATGCCATGTACTACTATGTTTGCCATGTGTTGCCACTATGTATTTCTATGCATGCGAATCATGTAGTGTTGGGCCCACATAAATGAAAACACCCATTGGAATAGTAGTGGATTGTTGATGAATATGTGAAATAGGAAGATATCAGAAAATGAATTACTACAATAACAATTTCCCTTCAAAGGGTTCATATTTTTAAAAGATATAAGCAACCATCTTGTCAAGCATATGCCCCACATCCCACATGTCAACATCCAATATGGTGGACCTTCCTTTTCGACCATTAAGCAATGTGTGTTTAACTATGTAAGTTTTTTAAAATACGTTTCTAGCCAACCCTATTATTAACCAGGAAAGATAAAAGTGCCAAACAGCTCTTGAAAAGCCTAAATAGCCAAAAAAACTGTGACAGACAAAGAAAGACCCATTCTGACATATAGCCCCAGAACAGTGATTTCATTCCACCTTTTAATCTAAACCTAGTGGGCCTCAATGTGCAACCTCCACCCAGCTGTATACATTGGAGTTACTGTGGGGAGGTACGACTGATCAAGGAGAGGCCTGGCTGCCTGGATGTTCTAGAGGGGAGACTGCAGTGTCTCTCAACAGGCTTCAGTGACTACACCTGAAACTACCAGCAAGTGAAAGCCAGGAGGATTGTCTGACAGATCTCTCCTGTTCTGCAATGCTTCAACTAAGAATACTTTTCAGGTTCTGTCAAACAAATTCTGCACATCTTTATTTAATTTACATCCAGTCAGCAAGTTAAACACTAAGCTTTTTCTCTAAGGATGATGCCAAAAAATGTAAAATGCAAGATTTATACTTTTCATTCAATCCTTGCTTTAACTGGTTAAAAAGCTTAATACGACAGTCTGTCAGTACAAGACATCTACACTTCCACGCAAGTGTTAAGCAATTTCAGATATAAAGTACAATATTTTCAGATTGGAAAGTAAAACAACAATTTTTTGTGTATAGTTGGAAGAATTGTACTCTTATAAGCATCACAGACAAAGGACGTGTATCAATGACTCTGTTTTTGTCATAAAATTGGCCATGCATGTGTGCAGCTCCTGGTGAAAAATCAGAATGAGTGTCATTCAGCTGACAGACTATCAACCTATAATGAATGGATCACCTCATGCAGTAGCCACCAGCAATATGAACACGCACATCTGCATCTGTTCTGCTTATATCATGTCCTAGCTCCGCCGGCTGAGATTAGCTTATGAACCCGAGTACGCATGGATCTAAGCAATTTCTGGATAAGCTGTTGAGGAATTTTAGCACATTCAATCTGAAGGGCCAACAATAGTTATTTTTTTATGGAGGACTGTTTTGCTGACATACACCTGATGCAAACATATCCCAGGCAGACTAAATGATGCTTAAATCAGGACTAGAATTTAGATGGGAACTGCATAAAAACATATTCAAAATGGCTTCCATGGCATTCCATCAAATTTCTTGCTCAGTTAAGCCTGGCATTATCGTCCTGAAAGCTGAAACCAGGTGTCACAGCATCAATGCCAAAAGGGTTTTGCAATTTCACCAAAAAGAGCTCCGTATTTAACAGAAGGCATGGATCCATCCACAATCTCCACACTGGACTTGTCTCAAACCACTGGCGTAGATGGGAAAGAATATTTTGAGAGCTAGAAATGGATGTAGGGTATCAGACAGGACTACCAGATGCCTTGCTTTGGTACCTCAAACCATTGCAAAGCACCTGCTAAATCTGTCAACTGGCACCATGCTCTCCTTAATGCAGGGTAACAGGTGACCAACAAATGGATCACCATAAACAAAAAGGTTATGTTCCAATATTAGGCATGTTGTCCGCACATTCCATACAGCAAAACAGATACCCAGATACTTTCTATATGTAATAGCTCAACCTTTTTCCACAACTATAATTTAAAAGTGGAGTGCGGAGTCATTCTCACACCCTGAAATGCAACATTGTGTGTTTTTCGTATCCTACCTTTCTCTGTCCTCACCCAGTCCGAGGTAATATATGCAGGCCAGAGATTTCAGCCATGCTCTTTTAAAATTGTGCGCATTCAAAAAAAATGGTCAACAATGGTCGAATCGTTTAAAAGCCTATACCAATACAGGGACTTTTTGGCCTCAAGTTCCTGGAAAAAATAGAGCACATAGCTCAGATTGGAGTGTTTCATGAAGCTGTCTAGTCAACCACAATGTGCCAAGGATAAAGCATGCTCCATACCTATGTTAATTATTATTATTATTATTATTATTATTATTATTATTATTATTATTATTATTATTATTACTATTATTATTATTATTATTATTATTATTATTATTATTATTATTATTATTATTATTATTATTATTATTATTCATTTGTGCATTACCTACATATTAACACCACAACAAAGGGCATAAAAGGTCTGGTTGTCAGCTGCAAATAAAATTTGTGGCCTGCCACAAGTGACATGAAGCGAAGGGAACCATTTTATTTTAACCTAATTACTAATAAAGGATCCAGACTAAAGCTGAATGAATAATAATAATAATAATAATAATAATAATAATAATAATAATAATAATAATAATAATAATAATAATAATAATAATAATAATAATAATAATAATAATAATAATAATAATGATATTTGTTTTTATCGCATTGAGATCATTGTATGGCCCTTGCCAATCAAGTTCTGGCCCACTGGTGGTCATTTGCACCCTCAGTTTTTCGTCGGGTACAAATGACCACTGTTGGGCCACAAATGAAATACCGTGGGCCGCAAATGATCCCAATGCCTGCAAATTTCAACATTATTGTAATAGTAAAACATATCTCGAATGATTTATGTAGGGCTAGATACATTTTCCTTGGCATCCATGTACGTCCATCATTTCATTGAACATGGATTTACACAGCCCCATATCACGTGTATGAAATTTCATTCTGTGGAAATATTTGATTCTGGAAGGGTTGAAAATAAGCTGCAATAGTAACCAGCCAAGCTCCCAAAACTGGCTACCATTGTTGGATTAGAATGCGTTTTAAAAATTGATTTAGCTTAAGTGGGTTGCATGGATTTGATGGATCCAGGTACTTTTGTTGATAATCATCATGCCGCACTTTCGTGAGAAGTAAAAGGTAGATAAACAATTTTCTAAATGCTCTTCCCAGACTCTCTCGTGTGCTGAGGTGCATAGTATCCATCACTAAAAGCCCAGAAAACATCTTAAAGCAAACTTTCTTCTTTAATTTAGTCTTATGATATCTTATTTAAGACTCTTAAGATGGTCTAAGATCTTTTTCCTGCCCAATCAGAAAAAGAGAAAGTGAGTAAGACCCAGTAAGAGGAAATCAAGTCATGCTATGACCATGAGGGAAAGGAGCAGAGGCAGTCAGTCAATTTTCAGACCAGGTAAGACCTTCAGTGGCTGCCTCATTAGCATAATGAGATGATAAGAGTATAATCAGACTTGGAAAGACATTTGGCAGATGGCTCATTAGCATAAGAGAAAGGCCTGCAAGTGACAAGACTATTTTAAGATCTGGTAAGATGTTTTGGGAGTAGGATATTTAACACAAGTGACATGATCAGATATAACGAGACCTTGTAAGATGCAAGAGCTAGGATATCACACCAAGTGTCACAAAACAGTATGCTGTACTGAGTAACATATCCAGTGATTTTTCATTTTCTGTCCTCCTTTTCAGTCAAATCAGGGTCTACACCATAATGTAAATTGCATGTATAAATACTCCCACTTATTTATGTTGAACCCACAAACTTTATAGAATTACCTCCCCTGTCCACTATATTGGACAGCACAGTCACAAGCTCATCTCTGATGTAGGGCAATGTATTGAAAGTTAAAACAAACAGTACTTGTGGTCCAAGAACTGTGATAGCACATGTACATGCAGTGATCCATCACAGCCTAACAGTGTGTAGCCTGATGTAAGGCCTATATACCAAAGACATCAAAGTGTTCATTCTTTTTAAACACACACCTTGCACACAAAGTAGACTGTTTTTATCAATTGAGGTTGAAGATTGTTATGCAGGCAAGTTTCGCTCGACCTTAACCCGGGGAAATGAAGTGGACCTATCTACAATGTAAGGATATCTACAAACTGTCACAAAACAGTATGCTGTATCTTTTTTCAGCAGCCCTGACCCCATGGAGTTTGTTTACATGGGCATGACAATGAACCATGTCATTGCACTGTCATTAGTCCTGGCAATCAGGTGAGTTACTGATAAGGGTCACTCATAGGGAACAGGAAACCATAAGCCATGGAGAAAAGAAAGGGCCAGTTCAGTCACTTTTATTGTTCTGACTACTTTGAAAATCTCTATCTCTAAATTTAAAAACAAATTAGCACAATCCACTTACTAGGCCCCAAATATGGAAAACCACATGTGACTCCACACCCAAACAAGCCAAGTATGGTTATGTTTGATTTTCTGAAGTTAAAAAGACTAGAGTTTTTAAGCCACAAGGAATGGTTTTGTGCATTTGTGGGTACATGTGGTAACATTTCTGTGGCTATCTGCTTTAATATCTGCCACACTGTCCTGTGTTGCCATGGAGACACAGAGTCTCATAGGCAGCCTTCTACCCATGCATGCTAGGGGGGATGGTTTGGAAGGTTTGGGATTTGTAGCAAATGGGATGGGGGGGGGGAGCAACCACTCCCAACAACTGTGTAAGGAGTTTGTCAATAAAATACAGGGAATCTCTTTCTGTTCATGCAAGAACAGACCTGCTCCATGTTGCAATATGTACAAGGCAGGCTATAGTTCCCACTAGTGGTAGAGCTTTTAGTGCCCAATTCTTGAGACTGGTGTCTTAGCTGGTCCCCTTTTTTTGCCTAAGGCTATGAGTCTGCTGGCTTATCAGTCCCAAGGGAACACAGGCATTGGACCTCTAGGCAGCACAAGCCTGAGTGTACCCCACAGTTGAAAATAGACTACCTGCTGAGTTGGCTAGACCCATCAAAGTATGGTCTTCCAGTCCTCAATGACTGTTCACACAACTTTGTGAATTTTGAAACTGTGTGGATTTATATCATCTCACAGTGTGGACACTTTCATTTATTTTCTTGTAACCAGTGAGATGAAGCCTGTTCTTCATAGCCAGTACTGAGAAAGAATAGTGCTTGTGTCAGTTCACAGGTACCTGTACATGTACATAGTTTCATGACAGCATCTCTTAAAAATTTGTTTAGGTAATAAAGGAACAAATTAAAGACAGTTCTGTATTGTATGTATTCACATCCCCTTGAATTACAATATGTATACACTGAACATGTACATGTGCATGTATGAATAATGTATATGTATATGTACATGAATACATTTATTTTCACAAACATTAATTTTCACGTTTTTTGAAGTTAAGACCTTTCATTGAAACTTGAAATTCAATATTTTTGTTATTATTCCTGTCAATGCCATCTTAAAAATATATTTCACAGAGTTCTAATTTTCACAGTTTTGAAGCATCAGTGAAATAAGCGAAGAACACCACGAAATTAAATGAATTCACAATGTTCTTATCCATACTGCCCAGAAGGGCTGAACCTCTGAGCAGTGGGCACTTTTCTCTGGTCCCAAGGGTGCCCACTGTAGAGAGGTTTCACTGTATGAGTAAGCACTCTCTCTGTCCCCCCCCCCCCAACCGACCCAAGTTGGTCAGGAGTTTTTCTCCAACCCAATTTTTGCGAAAACCACCAAACTTGGCATGGTGCCTGACCTAACCAGTGAAATTGTGCATCTCATTTGGAATAGTCATGATGTTTAAAATTATGCAAATTCGGGAGAAGTAAAATTTTAAAAGCTCCATGACTTCCAAGCCGTCGCAGACAGGCTCAAATTTTCAATGTGCACATATAGGTTTGTGACACCTGCCAACATAATGAACAGTATATATTGGTTGTAGAATTTCAAATTGTGCCAATAAGGGGCATTGAAAAATTTAAAAGTCTAATATCTCCAAAACTATTATAAATAGAGAGGTGTCATTCCAACTTTAATTTATACATTTGTGGAAAAGCCACATCCAACGAACCATGAATATGTAAAACATAAATCTTGAAAAGCTTCAAAACTATTATAAAGGTGCCATTCCTACTTTGTGGCATAGCCCCATCCAAGGGAACATAAACCAAAGTTGTAGGCTTTTAATTTATGCAAATTAGGCAAATACACAAAATCAAAATGTTGAATAACTTCAAAACTATTATAGAAAGTAGTTTTATTCAAACTTTACTTTCTAAGTTTGTGACATGGCCACATTCAATGAACCAAGAACCAAAGCTGTAGCATTTTAATTTATAAAAGTTAGGCCAATACACGAAATTTAGATTATGTTAAACTATGGCAAAGTGCAGCATTTCAAACTGTTTTCATTTTGAAGGCACCTAGGCAGAGTTGCTGTGGAGCAAATCATTTCTAGTTGAATCCTGCAAGCCTACTCTACCCCCCCCCCCCCCACACACACACACTCACACAGCTGTGCAAACATGCTTGTCCAGTGTTGAGGCAGCGATCCCATGGGAGTTGTCTACTGTTGCACCACTCCATTCCACCTGCCTCAGTTAAGCATTGTCAGTTTGAGACAGACTTGCACATTCAGTGAACCCTGTCTAACTAAAATTCAGATCTACAGCCAGTTAGCTGTGGCAGAACTATTTTGTAACCACACTGAACCCACACATGCATTTCCCTTAACAGGGGTTTGTTTGCATGGTGATTATGAGCTTTTTTACATTAAAAATTATTGAATGATGAATGTTCTATAAAATATTTCAACATGTGAATTTGACTTGATATCATATATAATACATTTTTTGGTTGATTCAAAGATACTTAAGATACTTAAAATACCTTTCTTCAGCCAATACGGGGAAAAAATCACCAATATACAAAATTATTAATATTGATATTGCTTAGGAGACTCTCATTAAGACACAGTCATGTCACTATCATGGGAGCCACCCAGAATAACAAGTAATATAAGCAGTTGAAGATCCAGATCAAGTTGTGAAATGGGTGACCTTGAGTCAATTCCCAAGGTCACAAAGCCACATTACTGAATTTGGTTTCTGCTTAATTCCTGCAGAAATTTTGAGCCATAGCGTTTATTTTGAACAGGTTTATTGTTTTCTATTAGGGTTAGATCAGCTTCATAGAAGGGTAACCTTGACATAATTTCCAAGGTCCCAAGGCCACTATAGTGAATTTGGTTTCCACATCCACTTCCCAAGGTCATGAGTGCCTCATTTAGTACTATCAACAAAGTAATGAGGGCGAACATAATGATGGGGGGGGGGCATCTATGCTTTACAAACTTGTCTTGTAAGATGTTGCTTTTGTTCTGTCACCCCAGACCTGTAAAATATGCTTCTTTTTTTTGACATGGGAACTTTCGTGTGGTGATGTAATGCTACATTTCATTCTGTTGAAACATCCAGAATCCTAACATGTAAAACCTCTGCTATGCTGCTCTGATATCTCCCAATCCGACACTTTTGTCAGTGTGTACATGTATTTTGGTGTAGGTGGCACAGGTTCAACCATGACATCATGGGCTACTTTCCACTGGTGGTTGATCTCTTTGTCATTGACCAGCAAATTGTTAAGTTGCTGCCACATCCAGATGTAACCAGGTGTAGTTATATTAAATTATATTACATTCCCCAGTGTGTTGTTCAAACAGCACAATTTAAAATAAACAAAGACATTGTTGCAGAAGGTACACTGTGGTCTAGTATATATATGCTGGTACTAGTAATAACTTTGCCCTGGTACAAGGTGCAGAAAGTAAGAAAATGTACAAATAATGGTTGGTACACAGTACAGAAAATAAAAAGGCTTCCAGTACATAAGTACATCCAATAAAAGTGCCCAGTATGCCATAATGGAAAACCCTTTACCCCCCCCCCCCCCAACTATTTTCAGTATGGAGAGACAGGCAGACAGATAGAGAGGTGACTGTGCAATGTAAGGTGCTGTCACACTGCTATATGTAATTTTACTAGTGAACTGCTGACTGCATGTAATTAAGCCAGTATCAGTTTAGCAAAGCATACATGCTTAATTGCTTTTACTTTGAAGTTCTCCATCTTTGTTTGTGTATGTACATGCATCTTTTAAACAGCCGTACACATAGTATTGCATGTTGTACATACAAATGCAATATAAAGTACAAAATTGGACCAGCTCATATCTAGAGTCAGATGCAAATTACAACATGTAAGCACTACAAATTTCAAGAGCATCATATAAAGGAAAGGTTTTGTGATGAATAAAAGCAGAAATAGAAATTAATTGTATTTTTCCATGCATTTGTCTTGCCTCAGTTGGTGTATTAGAAGTGAGACATCTATGCAGGCAATGAAAATGTGAATGTTTAAAATCATGGTTGTTTCTTCATTTTTTCTTACTCTCAATCTGTCTGTATACATACATGCATTGCAGATGGGTCCCCTTTATTATCCTGGGTTAAGGGCAGGTGAAACTTGCCTGCATAGCAATCCTCAACCTAAATTGATATAAGCAGTCTACTTTATGTGCAAGGTGCATATTTAAAAAGAACAAACACTTTGATGCCTTAGGTTTATAGACCTGCCCATCAGAGTACAATGTAGCTGATAGGCTATAATGGATGGCTGCATATTTATATTATGTACTGTCACAGTTCTTGGACCAGATGTATTGTTTGTTTAAACTTTCAACACATTGCCCTCCATCAGTGATGGCCTTGTGAATACACTGTCCACTATAGTGGCCAGGTGAGGTAAAGTTTGTGGGTACAACATACATGAGTGAGAGTATGTACTGTACATGTGTATCTCTAGCTAGGTAGATATATCATGGTCTGGATTCTGAGTTGATTTTGAAAAGGAGGACAGAGAATGAAAAATCAGTGGACATGCTGCTCAGTAAGATAATGCATATATAGAGTATACTGTTTTGTGACACTTTGTGGATATCCTAGTGCCTATATATTACAAGGTCTTGTTATATAAATATCTGATCATGTTACTTGTGTTAATTACCCTAACCCCAAAACATCTTACCAGATCTTATAATAGTTTTGTCACCCCCAGGCCTTTCTCTTATGCTAATGAGCCAGGTACCAAATGTCTTTTCAAGTCTGAATATACTCTTATCATCTCATTATGCTAATGAGGCAGCCACTGAAGGTCTTACCTGGTCTGAAAATTGACTGACTGCCTCTGCTTCTTTCCCTCATGGTCATAGCATGACTTGATTTCTTCTTACTGGGTCTTACTCACTTTCTCTTTTTCTGACTGGGCAGGAAAAAGATCTTAGACCATCTTAAGAGTCTTAAATAAGATACCATAAGACTAAATTAAAGAAGAAAGTTTGCTTTAAGATGTTTTCTGGGCTTTTAGTGCATGTAGTCGAGATAATTTGGAGGCAAGGTACCTTTTAGTGTGTAAAAATAATTCTTGTTAGGCAAGAACTTAAGAGTACATTATTTGCAAATAATACATTCACTACATTTTGCTAGACTATGACTGCCCAATACTTTGTTTGGAACTGTTCCCTTGCCAATACCCATCACGTTTGAGTGTTCCTAGTTATAAAGCATATCCCACCTTTTTATCACGGATACTAGCAACATTAAACATACCTATTAAATGCTCGTCCCTTTCAGCCATAGTACCAAACCATCTGCATACAATAAATAGGGAACGTTTTCACCTTTGTGAGGTACACCAGAATTTTTCAACATTTAGTACATCTGCCAAATCAGTCACTAACAGAGAAAACAATGAGGGAGACACAATACAGCCCTGTAAGCTTCATTTATAACTTAATACCAAGAACGTTTGAAAGGTCTGAAAATAAATTTGTTTGCCACCTTTCCATAGAGGCATTGTAGAAGGCGCCAAGCTTTATCCTGCATCCCCTTCTCGCACAACTAAAAAAGGCTTGTCTTTACTAACGTTGTCGAACGTTTTCGTGATATCAAGAAAGAGAGCCAATCGTTCTGTCTTCACTGTTTTCTGAGGATACAGATACCTGGAGAAGAGAAGAAGCATTGGTCTTCTACTCTTCAACCTTCCATTTGAGCACTATGGAGCTCATCTAGGATATTATACTCTTTCACATATTTTATAAATTATCTGTCTATTACTAAAATCAAAACTGTAGACATATTTCATGTGATAATGTTCCCGTGGTAGTTACCTGATGAATTTTTACATCCCTCTTTGTAAATTAGTTTCATGTAGCTCTGGAACCAGTTACCTAGATAATCTCACAAACTTTGGAAAATTCAACCATACATACACCATATATTGACCACCATACTGAAAGAAATCATTAGGTGTAGTGTCGACGCCACGTGGCTTACGCAAGTCAAGTTACTCATAGCAAAATGTACTCTATTTACGTCAAATAGTATATCAGTTGGTCCCATTGTATCGCCGCAATATCTATGCTTGGCTTCCTTGCCCTAGCAGTGTCATTGGTCACAATTGCGTTGTTGGTTTGATTACATATGTCGGGATTTATCTAATTTTCACTTTACATATTTCTTTCGGGTCTTCTATGGCACGAGAACTATCATTTGGGTCAGTAATTCTCAATGGAAAATTGTTGCTGCTATTCGGTCTCTTCAACACGCTCTACTAGGCCTCAGTGTTTTCTGGGAATTGGCCACTAGAACTTTCACTTTATGAGACAGTGTTGTATTTTAAATCCCATCTTGGAATTTATGTTTACGTTTGAGACATTCCTCTCAGGTATTCTTGAACTAGATCAACGTTAAAATTGCCTTATGACCAGTATCTGTAAAATCTCTAACGACCCTTTATAATGTTATTAATTTATAATTCTGTATTCATCACGGAATTTTTAAGAAAACTGGAAACGAATTCATAGAGAAAATTGTGATTTGTTCAAGGGCTGCATAACAGATTTACGCACGTTTTCGAATTACCAGTGGAAGTGACACTGTCCTGCAAAATTCCCATGTGTTTTTGGTCGCCGCCTTAAAAATAGGCAGCACAATATGTCCAATTTTCATAATAAGACACTGCATTGTTGGTACGTGTTGTATTGGTTGGTAAAGCAAGTTATATGATTCAAAAATCCCTCAATGAAAGTTGGCATATGAGTGTAGAACCATTTGACTGAATAACCTAAAAATGACATCAATTAAGAATTCCAGTTCAACTTCAGTGACAGACTCTGAGAATATAGAGTCTTTACTAAAATAATCTTTGTCGTTATTCACACTCAGATATGGTTTCCATTTTACAATGTTTCTATAATCGGGATTTGTTTGCCTCATATACTATCAGATCCATAGAGCAAGTGAGCATGTTGGAAGGAACAGGTGGAAACAAC
The DNA here is from genome assembly GCA_964020975.1 of Hermodice carunculata. NCBI lineage: Eukaryota > Metazoa > Annelida > Polychaeta > Eunicida > Amphinomidae > Hermodice > Hermodice carunculata. The sequence goes on along the minus strand of OZ026630.1, from coordinate 50,788,857 downwards.
GAATCCTCGACAGTCATCTTTATTATAAGAATATGACAAAGCAAAAACCCACAAACATTATTTGTTTAAATACATGTAATTCATTTTTGCTTTCGATCAAACATTTTTCATCCAACTCTCTCTCTTTCTCTCTCTGTCTCTCTTTCCATGTATATATATATATATATATATATATATATATATATATATATATATATATATATATATATATATATATATATATATATATATATATATATATATATATAATACATATACATATTAACAATGCTATCAGAAAAGGTATGAAACATCAGGTCGATGGCATTTGACGGTTTTGCTGCTCTTGTTGTGCCGGAGCATATCAAGCAATGTCCTTGGCAACGAAGATACACCAATCGATTTTATTTGGAACATGTATGCATATGTGTGGGGATGATTTTTGGATGACATAAGTTTCATTGTTTATGCACTTAAAGCTCAACAAAGGGGGTATTTGCTAGATCTTAGTTCCCCTTCACGTTGCCATGCAAACCTTTCAGTTATCTAATGCAGGTGGATTGATGAACTCGAAATGTGCACGACCGTCGCGCAAACATACGCCATCGTTTTTACTGTTAAGTACATTGTAAGGTGAATATGATTTTAGATATTGGTCATCATATTTCAAAAACTATATAAGTACCACGGCAAAGGTGTATTTTCTCGTAACATGAAGAAAAAATATCAGGTTGACCATGTTTTTGAAACTAAAATGAGGTAAAGTGCCGCAGTATAACTGTCGTATCTGCCATTCTTTCTGCTAGGTCTTCAAGTTTTTAATGCAAACTATACACCTAATAGCTGCTAATTGAGATGGTACTTTTTTTGCCACTGCGCGGTGCTGACTGTCTTATTCTCACAGCTTCGCGGAAGCGAGAACAGTCTAGTGGGGTCACTTTTCTAGAGCGCCATATTGTTCTCATAGGGTTAACACGGCGAAATTACAGTGGAAGTTTGAACTTGTTTATTCCTGTTAGTTATACGTGAACACTGTTTTCAACATGCCAGTACATAACTGTAAGGTGCCTGGTTGTACTTCAGATACGAGAAAACATGGGAAATATGAGAAATACCCGTGGATGGAGGGTGTAATTTTTTCATAAATTTCCGTCCGCAGGGTTTCCTGTTCCGGGGATGGTGCAGAGTTCGCTGTCACGGTAATGATTTCCCTGACCTATATTGAGCCGCATTTAGCGTGATCCCAGGCAGTTTATCGCTTGGCAACTGGCACATGCGCATAGACAAAAAACTACTATGCAATACCTGGTGTACCAATTCAGTACCATCTCAATTAGCAGCTATTAAAGCTGAGAAGCACTATAATATAAATCTGCCTGATGCAATTATAAATTTTATATGATTTTTTTAAACACCTTTTATTCCATGTCAAATTTAAAATGAAAAACTCAATGTTATTTTCATAAATATATATCTCATATAATTTGTCAATAATATAATTAATAATTCTTTTACCTGATGTTCAAACTTCTCTCCAAGGAAGAAATCATTATGTATTTAATATTACATGTTGGCACTTAGGTCATATATAAAATATATATGCCTTTATTAAATATAAACAAACATTGGTTCATAGACAAATTATAGTTCAGTATTCACTTTATGGTAGTTTATAACCTGCGCTAGACGTAAGACATGCTTCTGTAGATATATTCCTACCAATATGTCTTATTTGCTCTCTCTCTCTCTCTCTCTCTCTCTCTCTCTCTCTCTCTCTCTCTCTCTCTCTCTCTCTCTCTCTCTCTCTCTCTCTCTACTTCTTCACATGTTTTACCAGACTTCAAGTGAATATATTTCTTTGAGTTGATGTTTCTTTGTATATCTGACATTAACAAGCAAAGAATTGCCTGCCTTTAACTTTGTGGATACCCTTTTCCCATGAGATATGTTTCTGCTAATCCACACATTTTCTATCACAGTAAAATTACTTTTTGTACATTGACCCTTTCCTACACTGGTTGACAAAGTTCTGTATTTTGCAGTTATCGGGCATTAATTAAGCACAGATGCCACATACCCACTTATACCCACCCTCAAGCTGTTAATATAAGGTGTTCGAGAGCGTATGAAATTTTGTAAATATATTTCGTTAGCTGGTAAATTTGACGACTGTTTCATACGGAGTGCTGATACCACTAGTAATATTTTTGTTTGTGCAGTTTCAAATAATGGTCCTCATCGCCACCATTGGATACAGGCTGGTACTTGTGCACTTGTTTATGAATATTCCATAAACAGAATAACGGATATTTGCTCCCACATTTTTCATTAGAAGCTCCTGTGATTTATAAGTTCAGGGCGAATGTATCATCATCAGATTGTTTGCCATTGACATTTCTACAAAAGCATAAAAATTTGATGGTGGTTCAGGTCTTTCCATTTTTGTTGCAAGTCCAATAAACGATAGTTCGAGTATACCCCTATTGTAACATACATAAAACTAAAATGTTACAATGTTGAATTATTAATTCTTCTGCAGCATCAAGGTCTATCACGCGCCTCGCGTAAACAAGATTTATTTGCCGAAAACTGAACATAATGCAATTGTCGCATTTTTATTTTCTCTCGACATTGATCAGTAATACCAACATGGCAACATATTACTAAAAGTCTAATCATACGTACTAACCCACATTAAACGAATGTGAACTATATTGCCAGGTCTTTGCATCCAATCACTGGATGAAAAGCTAATCGTACGCAGCCTCGGAAGAGTGCATTTATTTGATCAATTATTGGTCCTGTGACTGAATCGAAATAGTTATTGTCACACAAGTGAAGAAATTGCTTTATTGTGTTACTCGAATTAACGTAACAGCACGTTAGGGATGAGCGTCTGTCTGGTTCACAGTGCTATTTTTTAGGGTGCCTGTAAAGATTCTATAACAAAAACAATCGATATATATATATATATATATATATATATATATATATATATATATATATATATATATATATATATATATATATATATATATATATATGGAAAGCTGACAAACAACTGATTCGTTTCCTCCCACTGTCCTGTGTGTTTGTTGTCCCATGTTTATACAGCAATCGTACCAATTGCCGTCTTCTTTCCCAGAGGACCGTGAAGAAACTTGGATTCAACTTTTTAGTTTTCTGATGTAAAGACATCAAATTTGTGGAAACCTGTTTGAAAATGTAAACTTTGGAAACGGGGACGGCACTTGGTATGATTGCTGTATAAACGTAGAACAAGAAACACAAAAATGTATAGTTTCTTGCAGTGTTTATGCATATTGTTATTATTGTGGTAGAATCTTCACAAACATCCTGAAAAAAGCACTGAACCAGACTTTCATCCTCAATGCAAAGAACAAATTTGCAATCTAAAAAGCCGGTTACGGAAAAAAGAGAGGTTGCTTTGATATGGAGTACAGCCTTAAATATGGTTGCCTTTTTTAAATTTCATATAAATGGACCCCATGGGTTGTTCTATCGTAATGTACATTTTTTCTGATTCCGTTAGATATATCTATAAGGACAACAGATATAATATACCTATTAAGCAAGAAGCTGGAAATGTTGGAAGTAAGATGCATGATTGACCGCAGGTACAAATCTGGTTACCAAATATCCACAGAAGTTGTGCAAACATATTCAGCCAAATATCACTACACATTTTCAAATTATTTCATTTTCTATCAGGTGCGCCATCGTTGGAACGGATTCAAACATTTTAGCTTTTTCGTGAATTTAGGACACATTTATAGATCAATGTTTTTAGATGTTAAAGGATAACATGATGGGCTTCTTAAACAAAATTGGTTTGGTTTTTTCCATTTTTTCCACAGAAATATCTGACGAACATTCTACTCACTCCTTCTGTTTCTTGCAGCACATAAGCGTTCAAAGTGCTTGTGGAGGGGGGGAAGGGGGTGTACAAATTACAAAGTGTACTTACTACGCACCAAATCTGGTGGATGGAAAGCTGTTGCAAATTGTCAGAAAACAGCCATGAGAAAATTTAAACACTTGTGCCCACATGGTTACGTATGCAGACAGAATCAGTGCTGCTACTGGTCACGGGGCAGCAAATAAAGTGTGAGCCCGTGCCTTTGATGGTTTTGCTTTCCCGTAACAGGCCAAATACTGTTCTAGTGTGGGGGCATGTGGAGTCCCGTGGGCTTTTGATGAAGATTTTATAAAACCTACACAGAAATGTTAAATATATATGAAATAACAGCAAAAAAGACATGTTGGCACTTTGCTAACCTGTTAGATTCAAAATGGCCGCCATTTTTCAATTGGCTGCCAAATTTCCAATGTTTGTCCAATTACAGGTCCCTTAAAGGTCCTTGCAGTATAAAGCATCTTATTTGGGTATTCATTTTCAAAACTCTTGGCTATAAAGTTAGATTTTTATCTTCAAATTGAATCTTAGTCAATTTAGGCTCATATTTGTCTTAAAAGTATCAAATCATTGGATCAAAAGAATGTAAACCGAACCGAGATAAATGACTTTATTTTGAAACAATATTCTGACACCAGTGTATTACTATACTAAAGGACATTATCACCATCCTTACCAAGTTTATACCTGTGTGACTGGGGGACCTATTTTTAATTATTCTGATTCTCACCTTCATCATTGTCACTCTCATATTGTGAGTTTACATTAGAACTGTATTATGAAGCAAGTATATTGCTACAATAAATGGCATCATCACCTCCATTATATAGTTCATTTTTGTATGATTAGGATAATTATTTTAACTATCATCATTCTCATCTTCATTATTGTGACTCTCATATTGTGAGTTAACATTGAAACAATATTATGTATGACACATTAAAGTGTATTGCTACAATAAATGACATCATCACCTCCATTACCCAGTTCATATTTGTATGATTAGGATGACTATTATAACTACCATCGTTCTCATCTTTATCATTGTCACACTTGTATTGTGAGTAAACATTGAAACAACATTATGACGCATTAAAGTGTATTGCTACATTAAATGACATCTTCATCCTCATTACCAAGTTCATATTTGTGTGATTAAGATAGCTATTTTAACTATCATCGTTCTCATCTTCATCATTTTCACTCTCATATTGTGAGTTGTGGTGTCTTGCTGGGGACTGTCCTACACAGTGGAAACTGGCCGTATCTGGTGATTGCCATATACAGTGGCAGTCTGCCATAGCATTTGGTTTGTTCAGTTGGACGATGAAGATGAAAGCAGTTCATCAAAATTCCAGAGTCATCAATATGTTGGATTTACTTTTGGAACTTCATCCAAAATTTATCATTTATGCCAGTTGAGCCACAGGCAAGAAGTACACCAAGATCAAACTGTAGTACACAAGTGATATGTGAACTGTTCTACATGTGCTGTACATGGCAATGACCAGCTAGTAGGATAATCTGAGATGCACCTTGCATTGTTATCAGGTGGGATGAATGTACTGGGTTGAGGGTGGGGGGAAACCTTACGAACAAATTTAATAAACTTCATGTTCTAAACACATAAAATCGGATTACAAAAGTTTCCTTTCTGTTAGATACTCCCCAGATTTGATATTTTTCTAGTGAATACCTGGGTGTTTAACCCACTCTGGCTGAGAATAGGCTGATAGGGTTGGTATGTTTTTCCATTCGGCACATAAAGTGCTGAAGGGTATTGTCATCCCCTACATCATCAGTCCATCTGTTCATCCGTCTTGTCAATGTTACCTTGATATTTCAAAATTAGACAGTGTCATTACCATATCCAAACCGTAGTCCTAACGAAACAAATCCAAGTCAATTCCGACCAAAGGCAATGTTCCTTGGTATGTATAGCTGAAACATATAAATTTATAGTTCGTATTTACCCAAAAGAGACCAAAACGTAAGTGCAAAGGTCCATAGGGGGGAAAACCTTATCTAGTTTTCACATGACAGAATGCAAAAAGTTTTGTTTGAAATTATAGGCCTATCTCAGTAAATTGGCTTGAACAGTTGTATCATTCATGCACATACAGGACCATACAATTTATGAAAAGGGACCAAAATTTGCAGTACATCAGAGAATTTGTAAGCAGAGGTTCGTAACTTGTTGAAAATGTCAATAAAATTCAGTATTTAAAAAGGTACTACTTGCAACCACCATCTCAAAAATGATCATCATCCATATAAGTCCACAAAGCGACACCAACACCAACACATCAGAAAAGCCCTCTAGGCCTAAAATGACCATCAATAAGAATCTAAACAACATGATTATATAATTCGATGTGTTTTAGGCATGTAGTTAAAGACATGATGTTGTTTTAAAGGAGATAAACTAAGAGTATTTCAAAAAGAAAAGTGTTTGAATTTCCAAATATAGTAAGTACATTGGTTCAAATGTTAAACATCAGCCAGTAGCAAGTGACATTAGGCCTCAAATCATTAAAACGTAGTCAAAAATGCATTACAATAGTCAAAATTTGCAAGGATAGCAGTCACATTTCAAGTTGGTTTCCAGAAGTATTTTTGAAAGGAAATTTAAATGTTCAAGAAAGCATATAATCCCACAAATCATCTAATAAGTCAATTATTAGGTTAATAATTTAGAATTCCAAAAATGTAGTATGCCATTGTTAGTCATCTGTAAGTCAGCCAAGCATAATGTACATCTAGCTCGTGGTTCTATAAAGTTCAAAAGGTCAAATTGTAAAACAGTCCTAATTATTGTAAAATTCTACTACCTTTGTCAGAGAAAGAATTCGGTTTTATGAAGAGAGAGAGAAAGAGAGAGAGAGAGAGAGAGAGAGAGAGAGAGAGAGAGAGAGAGAGAGAGAGAGAGAGAGAGAGAGAGAGAGAGAGAGAGGGGGGGATCATTTGAAATTCCTAAAGGTAACTGTAAGTATAACTGTAACAATTTTAATTTTTTTTCATTTCTAATCAGACGTAGTTCAACTTGTCAGTCACTTGATTTAGATGCTAATTATTTATACAAGAGAGAGACAGAGAAAGTGTACATTAAACACTTTGAGCCAACCTGACATGACTTTGACAATAACAAACTATATTCATCAGACAATTATAAAAAAACAACATCAGTTTCACCACACTTGGAACACTTACTGCACTGCAATATGTGCAAAAAATGCCTGAATGTTCAAATTGTTACCAAATATATAAGGGTTCCATGAAAAGAGAAGTGGATAACAAAATATTCACCATAGTTGTACCAAATTTTTATCGGAGATGCAACTTGTAATGGACCAGTTTGCTATTAAAAACTAGCATCCTCTTATTATTTTCAAACTTTTAATCAAACGTTTTAAGAATTTATTTCAAGGCCATGTGAGTGGCGCACAAGGGGACGATGTTACCATATTATCTCCAAAAATATTCACCATAGCTTTATTAAATATTTGTCACAGAAGAACCTTATGATGGACCAGTTTCTTATCAAAAACAGGCTTCCTCTGATTATTTCTTAACTTTTTATGAAACATTTGAAGCATTTATTTGAAGGCCGTCTGACTGGGGTCAACCCTGACGATGCTACCGCGATATCTCAAACAATTTTGATCGCACCTTTACCAAATTTTTGTCAGAGATGTATCTTCTGATGAACCAGGTTCTAATCAAAAACTAGCATCCCCTTTGTATTTATACACTTTGTATGAAACTTTAAAGTATTTATTTCAAGGCTGTCTAAGTGGCGCACAAGGAGACAATGTTACCGTAATATCTCAACAAGGATCTATCGCGGCTTCATCAAATTTTCATCAGAGATTGCTAAAAATAATGATAAAGTGAATATTCACTGAAAAAATTGATGTTGAGAGGTTTGGCGAGATAAGAAAATTAATGTATGTTTAGTTCTATGGTTGAATTTTTAATCATTGACCGAGAGCGTGAAATGAATCAAGGCAGATTCAGATAATGTACAAAACCAGTGTATTCATGAACATTATAATTTTCTGTTGTCAATAAAAAAAATTATAAAAAAGGAGAAAAAAATTCATTACAGATGCACATTATAAAGGACTATGTTCCTATTGAAAACCAGCTTCCACTCATTATTTTGAAACTTGTTATAAAACTTTTGAAGTATTTATTTGACGATGTCTGATCATGATTCAGATTCAGATTCTTTTATTTGACAATAAATTCAATACATTTCAATTGTTAGGTAAAAATGACAGAAATATATATAAACAATTGCAAAACAAAAAAATAGGAGAAATAGTACATTATTACCACAGGGAACAGAAAGTCAGGATGACCCAGCTAAGGATGAAAACATATGCTCTCGCATGGGTCACCTAAATAAATTTACTTGGTAAGTTAACACCTTCCTTCAGAACAAAGCACCACATGTGTGCTAGGACAGTTGAAATGACTGAGACAAAGATAACATAATTACATACAAATATACTTTGTGAATCCTCATTACAAACAAAGCAATTTGGAAAAGTACAGGTTTCAGATTATGGTCTATGTAGAGTCTTTTAACATATTGAGAGAGAGAGAAAGAGAGAGAGAGAGAGTTACCATAATATCCCCAGAACGATTCATCACAGCTTCATCAAATTTGTGGTGCAGTTACACTGCATTATGACAGCTGCAAAGTCTAAAAAAATTGCAGAATTGGGGAAAAAACGTTGTTGGCGCCGAGGGTGATCCTTATCTGAACGCTGTTTTCTTATTATGAGGTGGGCACTTAACACCTATTCCATGCTTTGAAAAGCTGTAAATTCATGGGGCATGTTATCTCTGTTGAGGTCTCATCTATAATTGTTATTCAAAATGTTTTCTGTGGACAAAAGTTAATTAAAGGCATGAAAGGAGATGACTTTCTATATAGTTGGCCACTGTTAGGGCAATTAGAGGACTAAACCCCAGAATTAACGGGGTTTATCAAGAATATCTAGAGGCCTTGCTTCAGTCATTGTGCAAAAAAGTCTTTGCAAGTAAATGTGCTTGGATTATGCAGGAATGAGTTCCGTCTTTCAATATAAATGAAGACTCAGCAAGTAATCTAAAAGCACTTGGGACACTATTTCTCCAAGCACTTAGGTCATGCAGATCCACCCATCAGCATGCCAGTACCATGCATTAGTCCCCCACTTAAGCTACTATACAGGGAATCATTCTGTCAGCACACCAATACTACCATACAGACCTGCAAAACACATTCAAACAACGGGTAAGTTATAATGGGGAACAATGATTTCAACTGATGACTTTGGATCAGATAAGGAAAAAATATTGATCTAGACTAAAAGAGTAATGAGAGATATAGTTTAATATCAACAAGTTTTGATGCATAGATTATATGCATGCATTTTTTAGCACATCAGCCATCTTGAAATTTGGTTGGTAACAACTGGTGTTAAGTTTCAAGATTGAAAATCATGACACAATGTTGTTACATGGTTCATGACACAATGTTGTTACATGGTTGGAGTATGATATATAACTCTTAGATAATGTTAGTTGCAGAATATCGGTTCTTTATGTAAAATGACATAGCGGCTAATGCCGGGGGGTGGGGGTGGGGTTGCGGTGGGGCAGCCATTTTGAGGAAATTGTGGCTATCTTGAATTGTGATAACTTCAGTGCTATACATATCCTCATTGACGCCAGTAACAACCAAAATAAAGACCAAATTAAAATCAACTATTTTAACGCTAAACATTTATAAGAAACATGGAAAATATAGATAAAATTTTTCAGATATTTCAAATTTTGGTGTCTAATAATATTCAGCTTCAAGGTGAAAGACATGAATAATGTTCCTGGATGACAAAAGGTTAAAATTTGATTCTTAGATCAATTAAATCGAACATTTCGAACACATTATGTTACATATAATATCATTTTGTTTGGAGTTTGACGGCCATTTTGAATCTTACAGGTTGGCAAAGTGCCAACATGGTTTTTTATGTTCTTTAGGGTATAAATAACATTTCTGAATGGGTGGCATAAAATCTTCATCAAAATCCCACGGGACTTAAAATCATGATATATGCTCCCACACTACTACCAATGAATGTAATATAGGATGGGTGATCGAGCACTCAATTCAATTTTTCTACATCTTCAGCTGGTTCTCTTCAATCTGGATTGGTTTGTATCTTGGGTTGATCTATCAGAAATTTGTTCAGGTAGTGCTCCATAATCTTCAGAATTTTGAACAATCTTTTTGTATTTTCGATGAGTTTTTCCCCACGTCAGTCAACTTCTTGTTTTAAATTTACAAAACAGCATTTCTTGGGTCATAGCTCTTAATCTTTTTGCATGTGACTAATTTTCAAGGTCACAGGTCAACAGTAGTGCAGTAGATTTTTGCCTGGTGACTAAATAACTTGTGAAAACAAGACTATGGCATTGCACATGATAATGGTTCTTCAAAAGCGCAAACCCAAATTTCACTTAGGAGACCTTGAATTACACCCAAAAATAACAAGGAAACCTCGTGAAACCAGTTTTTTATTCGAGGCACGGGAGTGATAAAATTTGGGTTTTAAGTTGTCAGGCCATTTTTTTTTTGGAAAAACCACCAGTCAACCTTTCTGGGTGGCTGCCTGTCAGGATTTTTTTTTCACATTGGTATTGAAAGCTGAATGTCGATATTTTGGTACTTCTTCAAACTTTGTCGTTTGCTGTATTTGAATTTTCTCTATTTTTGCGGTTTGGAATTTATGAATGTGGGTAATGCTTTTTTGAACAATTTGTTTAATACCTCAGGGTGAATGATACCTCAGAGTAAATTAAAGCTAGGAAATTAATATGGATATGGGCGGCCTCTGTTGGAGTTAGGTTCAAGTTGCATTTAAGCTAACTTGACCTACTTCCAAAGTTCACAGACCGATTTTAATGAGTTATATATTGGATTTAACTGGCAAAAGGGTTCCACCAAGGATTTTGATACTGCTTGTAGTGATGGTATTATCAAAAGCTAGGTTTTGGCCATGCATCATTGAACTTCACTTAATATTAAATGCTACAGGTTACCTTGAAATAAGAAGGGTGAGGTTGTTGTTGTTGTTGTTGTTGTTGTTGTTGTTTGTGTGTTTTTGGCATATGGGGGTTATTTTTGGTGGGAGTTGTTGTTTTGCTTTTTGTTTTGTTCTGTTTTTTTTTTGGATGTTGGGGAGGTATTTATTATTTTGTTTTTAATGAAATTTCAAGAACAGCTATGGCATTGATATTGCTATAATGATTTTCTATGAGGACTGGGCTGGTATAGCTTTAAGATGACCTTTACCTAATTGTCAAAGTCAGGAGTTGGTAGTTTTAAGTGAATTTTTAACTTTTTTGGTCGCTACGATTTATTTGAAGTCTTATTTTGATATTACACTGTGACAGTGGCCATGGACAACAGCCACATGTGGATTGTAGATGGATGGCTTTAATGATTCCCAAGGTAATAGGGTAATAGGGAAAATTTATGTAAGGAAGAACCTGTAACTGACCTGTTCATTCTATTGACATCTGCTACGATTGGCTCATCACTTTCAGGTCTACCCTGGATGATATACGTTAGTTGATTCCCTTTGCCATTTCTTTATCCACGGCGAATCCATGTAATTCCCCCATGCCCATCCCCACCCACCCCCAATTTACCGAGTATACTACAAAATGAAAAACTGAAACACAATATAAGCTGGCCAGCTGTCTAAAGCCATACGAGCAATAGAAAATGTTCTGCGATATTTTAAAGAACACCTTCAAAAAATTAACACCTGTCACCGCGAAGATTTCTCTGCCAAGAATTATCGCAATTGTTTCAACAGCTACAAAAATGCACTGACAGTAAGTGTTTGCTTTTGCACTAACAAAACATAGGAAGTTTTCACTTTTAAAACGCAAACATTATAGTTCCATTTCTATGATCACATGGTTCCAGTTATTTTACTACGGGACTGATTTGCTTTCTTCTGAATGGTTGAGGATGCTAACAGCTGGATTTATTAGATTCACCATTTCCAAAATGATCATTTTTGTGTCTTGTATCAAAACTTAAATAATTAACTGACATTTTGGGGAACAAATCACAAATGCTTTTGTTCCGAATGAGCAGATGCTATCTCATTGACGACAGTAAAAGCAACATTCCTTGAGATTACCATGCCTGATTCCCAGTGTTTGCGTGGCCACCATCGAACTTGCAGTCAAGGAAACTAATTGCAAATGGCTTCATTCTTTGCATTTCCAAGCAGATAATGTGACTGCCACGTATTCCTCTTTGTTGTGGTTTAAGTCATAAGAAACTATCTCTGAGATTTAAACTTTGTTTTTGAAAATTTGTATTTGCTTTCACATTACAATATGCTACCTGCCTAAATTTGTGACGTGCAAAAGTCACTGGGGTTTAAATTATACAATTTCCATAGTCATTTAACCAAAAAGAAGTGCTGGTATTACAAATATAAGACCAACAAACGATAGGAATGCCGGGTGAAACTTTGAGGTTCACTGTAATGTAATGGGCTTTGGTGACCCACCTGATCTCAAATGCCATGGGTTGCTAGATGTCACAAACATGCATCATGGGAACAAAGGCTGTGTGTCAAGAAATTAAACCAACCCAGATCACCCCTAATACTGCATGAAATTCTGCCTAGGGAACATCCCCATGTAGTTTAAAGTGGCTCTGGTTCATCGTTTCGAAGAAAATCACGTAAACATACTTGCACATTGGTATTTCTGTATTAACTATGCTAACATGTATTCTCATCGATTATTACACAATTTCGAAAAGTTCCTAGAATTCAGAAAAATGTTAGTAGTGCCACTAAATATACATGCCTGGTGGAGACTAAATTCAAGTGTGCACTAACCCTGGCTGTTGATGACGATTGGCAGTGGATGGCGGTCTGCAGCAGGTAACGAGGCCGCCGCTGGTCACCGCCATATATTCTTCGCCTCCCAATCCCTCCCAACACTGTCCAAGTTCAACTGCAAAGAAAGGTGTTGGCGGCCGTAGACGGCGTGACAATGGCTGGTCGTCGCTAAGCGTGAACGACCGCCGCCGAAGTGTAATAAGTGCACGACAAAATGTACAAACAAAACCATGGGTTATGTGCACAAAAGCCAGGGCTTTGTCACAAATGCCTGGCTTTTTACATATGGCGGCACTCATTAAAGTTGGAGGTATAGTTCCTGTGCTACACTGTCATTGGAAACGGAAAATGAGTACATGTGAGAGTCTCTCTCGAACTTATGCTCGGATTTGATGTAGTTTGGTCCGACAATTTTCCCCGAATGAATTTAAGATAACAGCTTTGTGATCCCATTATATGTAGAGTTACTATTGTCGAGGACAGCATATGCAGAGGGCCCCGTATCAAATAAGTTTTCTGTCTTTTCATGAGTAAATGCAGTTTTGCACTCACGCAATTCAATGAGTCGGATACATGCTTTTGGCCTTCCAAATATAAAACCGAAAAATTGATACACTCAGTCATCTTAGGTTTGCAGAAGTTAAAATACTTAGATTTGTTTTCAAAAAACTGTGTCCAATTTTATCACAGATGCGTTTCTTGTGAGCTTTGTGGATTGGCCTTTGACGTAGTTCTGTTATTTCAATCTGTTTTCTAAAATCTCTGGCACGTATCTCGAGTTTTAATGCAGGGGTAATCCACGGGGCCGAATTCCTCATGTTACTAAAGGTGCTAAGGTAATTTTTCTTATCTTTGAATGTCAGTTATCCTTTGAAGAACGATAAACTTGGTCTTGGAAACAGAAATCCTTAACAATATCATTATTTCCAATTTCAGTCTGTCAAAAAGCAGCAAAGAATCACCGGTGAATCTTATGTGGTGATTTTTGTTAATATCTTGGTCTGATATGGACAGATAATATAACTAAATTGCGGTCACTCATCCCAGGAAAGACTTACGTCCTGGTTATTGGAAGTACATGACAGATCGAGGGTGTTATTTTATTTATGTCAGGTTATTTCCCAGCGTTAGCTCAAACAAACAATATTTTGATGTGTGGTATTCACTTCAATTATTGGCAACGTTGCGACCGATATATACTTGATCTCTTACCCAACTTCATGGCAATCAAAATATCTGTGGCTGCTACGTCTCCTTAGCCCAAATAAATGAAAGGGTCTTCAATATGATTCGGGGCCTATGCCCGTACATGTCTGTCTGAGTAGCGGCTCCTTGTCTAAGCTAAATATTCAGCAAAGGCAACCCATGTATTAATAGATAAATATAAACGTGGCAAATGATGAATTAGCTAAATACGTGAAGTTTTGCTTATAAATGCAGAGTTTCATTATTAAACAGGGGGCCCGGTCAAACAAAACTTAATTGCTAAATTTGTAAAGTGCAAGTTCAGGTAAAAACAATTTTACTTACCCCTGAACCAGTATGTGTCCATGACCCAGTGTGTACCCTTTCTAGCTGGAAAGCTGATCGTAGTTAAACCACCTGCCAGTGTATAACTGAAGTAGAAACAAACTGGGGTATTATATCGAGTCCCAGTGACTGTAAAATAAACAGTTGCAGCTAGACCACCTGTACAAACCAAGGGAAATCCTAACAAGTGCTGCAACAATAGCCATCCTGCACCAGAAATGCAAAACAATCCTCATGATGACACGTACTCTTCACTTTGACAGTCTCAAAACAAGCTCTATTTCACTGCCAACCCTGAGTCAATGTTTCAACGTAATGTTTCAGGTTTGTGACATATGAAAAAATACAGTCAATTTTGAGTATTTTTTTAATTGAGTAAATGTGCAAGTAGGCATATAAAAAAAGAATGACAGTCATTAGCATTTATGTCAAAAACATGTTATCAAAACATAATTTTTCTTAAAACGATTTTAAGTATAATCAGGCAAACTTGTAATTGTCGTAGGCCGCTACTTTCTACCGATAGTCCTAGGGAGTTTAACATGACAGAAAACATGTAAGCCTAAAATGTCTGAAAGTGAATATTAAAGCGGAATGATGCCAAAAGATAAAATTACGTACCTTAAAAGGCAAGTACAAAAACTAAAATTATTGCAGCCAAACTTTCTAATAATCTTTGGATATTAACAGCAGAAAAATGTAGGGCAAGTTAGAAAAGAAAGAAAGTCATTAGTATTGGAGTCAAGAGAATGCAATAAAAATATTATGTTTCTTAACCAGATATCAAGTACAATAAGACAAGCATGTAACTGTCGTAGGCCGCTGCTAGCTACCTATAGCTCCTGGGGGCTCAACCCTACAGAAAACAATCTAGCCTAAAATGTCTGTAAGGTGAATATTAAAACAGCATGATGCGAAAAAATAAAATTAAGTAGCAAAACAGGCAAGTCTAAAATCTCAAAACTTATTGAAGCCAAACTTTCTAACCATCCTTTGATATTTACAGCAAAATTTGTAGAAATATTTGAACAAAAGTACATCTTTGAATCCTCTTGACTCGAGCATATTGTAAACAAATTTGGTTCTAGATGCAAAGTCTTGAAATTTAGAACAAATACGACCAAATGTCAATTTTTTGACAAAAAAGTATTATATCCAATAGTTTCTGAAATATTATTGTCTGAGAAAGGATAGTTAACTACTTAAAAGTAAAACTCATCTATTTTGTGATAGACTTCAATACAAAACCTGTCATTAGTGCCCTGAATATCAAAGCCAAGAAACACATCTCTAAAACCATCTGAATTGTTACCCTCCAAAGGGATATCTTTTGGGTCAACTTCTTTAGCAATCTCACTGAAATTTTGTACATTTACACAAGCAATGTCATCAATATATCTTGCGTTGTTCGATAATTTTGTAGCCATTTGAAAGTCCTTTTCATCAATTTATCCATATACTTAAATTCATGCCAACTTAAATATAAATCTGGCAGTAACGGGGTGTAGTTCCTACCCATTGGAATGTCTTTTATTTGCAGAAAAACCAATGATCCGCATTGAACCAGGGGATTATCCAATAGAAATTGTATAGCATCTATCAAAGTTTCAACAGTGTAAGATTTACCTTTACTTTTGGAATATTTATTGTGTGACCAATACGCTTTCTGTGTATATGAACTAATATCTATGTATGGTTTACCATTATATTTAAACATTTTGCTTATTAATTCTGATGTAGCTTCCCCAAGGTATACTGGAGTTCTGCATATATATGTTTATTCCGCCAATTGTGTAAAAGGCCCAATACGTTGTCTATCTTTTCATGTGGCAGACGAATTTCCATTTTGACCGAGTAAAAAATAATGCCAAGCTAAGTGACACATTGGCTGGGACCTTGCAGTTAATGCGCTGCGAGTGGAATGCCAAGTTCGTTCAATAGTCTTAATGTATAGAAGCCTGCTAAGGCCTCTGCTTTTGAACCCGTACCAGCCATGTCCTCTAGATATGGTAAAATGGAAAAAAAAAAACTTTTTGTGCCATGATACAAGCTATGACCACAGTTGTTTTTCACAAAAGTATGCTCCTGTGCGCAAGCCACACTGGACGGATATATCTCACAATACAGATTGCCATTCCATTCGATGCCCATCAGGGGCCACTATGAGGGCGGGTCTATACGTAATATTCTATAAGCACGTAAAATATCAGACACATACATATATGCCCTTTCCCCATTATTGTTTGCTAAAATAAAATCAACAAGGTGATCCACGCTGGGAAGTTTTAGTTTGTGTGGTATTCCCAAGTACGTGTTAGCAGGAACACCAAAACTGACGGAAGCAATGGGCCACAATAAGTCCACAATGATCCTTCTGTCTGTGGATTTTTTTTCGGCCGGACCATTGGTGGACTAGTATCTAGGCCCACAGCAAAAAGGTGAGAGGGAAAATCGACATAAAATGGCATTGTATAATTTTTCAGTTATAAGCAAGGGCTGAAGTATGGTTGACGGAATATGCCCTTGGCATATATGGCAAGTCAAAGCCGCTCGGCCACCCAAATTCTAAAAGGTCAATGGGTTCCATGTCATGATAGTCTTGAAGGTTTGCTTGCCAAGCAGAATTATTCAAACCATGTGGTAATGAAATACGAGCATTGATGGTTTAAACACATTTTATTTCGTACGAAATGGGATTGGAGAGCAATTGTACAACACTTATATTGGACTCCTCTCCTAGTTATAAAATAAGATTCAATATAATACAAGATGACACTCGAAACAATATAAACCAATTGATTGATGAAAGAACAAACAGGAGAAAGTGGTGGGTCATAAGTATGTAAAACAGATCAAAATCTCTTAGTTTGAATGATATAATTATGAAAAATCGTAAATATTTAACACTTGGTAGAGTCAGAAAGGTTTGGGTCGCCAAAGAGAAGGGTATCAGTCGATATGGAGGTAGATTCTGATAAGCCAGTAAAAAGCTATGCCCTTTGAAAGGCGTAAAAATGAGTCGAGTAGGAAATGCTTCGTTGTTTCAAGAGTCATGCCACAATTTTCTTCCACATGGCAGAAGAGGAATGTTATTTTTGTTCCGAAGTTTATGCCCCCTGGAATAACCTGGGGGATGGGGAATTTAGGTAGGCTGGCGCTAACCCATGAACTATTTTGTACATGTACACAAGCTTGTGTTTTTCTCTGCGACAATACGGAGGCTCCCATTGTGTTTCTTTATAAAGAAGTGTGTTTGGGGCATGACGTCTCGCTCCGGACACTACTTTAGCAGCTATGAGCTGAACTCGCTCTAACCCGGCACATTGCTCCTCTGTTCAGTTGTGCCATGGGATATCTGCATATTCCAGTAAAGGTCTTATATATATATACAAAATACAGTTTTTCAAGTACCCTTCTATTTAAGATGTACATCAGTTTTCTCAAGCAGTTTACACGCTTCATTGCAGAGGAATAAATGGAATCTATGTGATCATGCCAAGTACTTTTGCTATTTAATGTGACTCCAAGATGTCGGTGACTATCTAGCTCTCCGACTTTTACCGTTCAGAGAAACAGAGAAATTGTGTTGTTTGAGTCTACTGATGTGCAGGAGTCAAGTTTTCCTGTCCTTTAATTGTATAAACCATTGATTTGCCCAACGTGAAATTGCCCCTAAGTCACCGTTTAGTGTCATAGAAGCAATAGCTGCGTTATCTCTGTCGCTGGTTAGGAATAAGGAAGTATCATGTGCAAGCATACGGACATTGGATTCGACTATTGAAGCAAGGTCATTTACGTAAATTGAAAATAAGAGGGGGCCTAACATTGAACCTTGATTTGCCCAACCTGAAGATTGTCCATTTATAGCAACCCTCTGCTTTCTATTTGACTAATAGCTATTTAACCAGTCATGTAGATTTCCACTTATACCAATTTGTTTCAACTTGTGTAACAGATCACTATGCCATACTCGGTCGAATGCCCTGCTCAAGTCTAGAAATACGAATTTATCCTCTTTACCTTCATCCATAGCTTCACAAATAATATCGTAAACGTACAACAGCTGACATGCGGATGAATCACCGGGGCGATAAGCTGATTGCCAGCGGTACAGTATGTGATTAGAAATGTGATAATTATAAGTAGCATTGAAAACACACTTTTCAAACATTTTTCTGACACAGCTTAACATTGAAAATCGGTCTGTAGTTTTCTTTCATTTGCATTGAGTTCTTTTTGAAGATAGGTGTAACGTTGGCATATTTCCATTTGTCAAGAAACAGTGAGTTGTTTAAAGATTGGTTAAGTATCATACACAGAGGGAAGTCAATTGACTGGGCAGTTTTTTCAGCAATTTACAACTGATTTTATCACAACCACTCGCCTTGCCGGTGTCAAGAGACATTAAGATGTCATGAACATTAAGTCTCCTTACAATGATTTCAGATATGGTAGACTCTGTCGAGTACTCTAGTACCAGTAAAAAGCAGTGGAGTCGTCAACTTGACACAAACTTGAGAAGTACTGGTTAAACAGTTCAACTTTATCCTGGCTGTCAGTTATGAGATCAGGCCTTTCCTTGAGAGGAGGGTAAACTGCCGATTTACTGGCTGTTACACAAAGTAGTTGCTTTACAATTTTCCACCACAATTTGGGATTAGTGTCAGTACTATTTTCAATTTGTTCCGACAATCTATTTTCATGATGCTTTTGCTTTCTCCACTTGATTGTTCACGTAATTTCTGACTTGGCAGTAGCGTTCCCAAAGTTCAGGCGTGTCTTTGGATTTGGCCTTGCGGTGAATAAGGTTTCTACACCTAATTTTCCGCATGACTGCCGCAGACAACCATGGAGGATCATTTGGCCGAATGGTAACTGTTTCGTTTGGAACACAAGCACAGGCTTTGTCCATAAATGTATCTGTCCATTTTAAAACAATATCATTGCCATTCTTAAAGTCAAGAAAAAAAGTTGTCCAATCTATGGAATTTAAAGAGTCATTTAAGCCCTCAAAATAAGCACTGTCGTATGGCCAAACTCCCCCCCCCCCTTACGCCGTATGTGTTTTTATGTTAAAGCGCATTGAACAGAAAACAGCTTTGTGGTCGCTGTAATCTATGGGAATCGTTCCCGATAAACTTACAAAGGCAGGACAGGACGTTGTTATTATATCAAGACAGGTCGCTGAGTTTTGAGTTACTCTCGTAGGATCAGATAAAAGTTGAGTAAGGTTATTTGAATCAAGGATCTTGTACAGTTTGCTGCTACTGGGTGCCGCTAGCTGGTCATCATTAAAGTCACCGGTTATAATAATATTGTCTGTGTTTGCATCTTTAGCTAAATAAATTGAATATTCTAACTTTTCCCAAAAAACCTTGTTTTCGGTTGGAGGTCTATAAAAGACTCCGATTAAACATTTGCGTCTCTCCGACGTGATTTCTACCCATACACACTCAAGCTCAGGTACTTCTAAGTGCTGCCTTCTAGTGGCGGCTATGTCATTTGATACGTACACACAGACTCCACCTCCGTTCCCGCTTGTGCGATCACTGCCTAAGTGTGCATTGGAAGCCTGTTAACAAAATGTCATCAGATGAAATATTACTATTTAACCAAGATTCAGTGAAGGCTATGATGTCATGGTCCAGCGCATCGATCTCGAAGTTGTCCACTTTATTGAGTAGGCTCTCGATATTTAAGTGAAGGAGAAAGAAGTTTGTTTGGTTTTTTTTTTGTTTTTTGTTTTTGGTTTTTTTTTTTGTAACTCGTCGAGTTCGCACTTTGGTCGGGATCACTACGTGAGATACTTGTATTTGGGGAACTGAAAGATACACTAACTGATGTCGCTGGACCAGAGTTGACTTCAATGTCACCACTCAGGAGCAGGAGTATACAAATCAGAAAATGCATCCTATTGACTTCAGGTTCCGGGAATGCTTCGTAAATTGTACATTTGACAACCAAACATGTGCAAGACAAGTGGTACCGGCAACAAAGTGTTAGTTCAGGTAATGCCAGTATCTGTTTGCCTTTTTTAAAAATTAACATGGGTGGGTAACACTTGTCGTGCGAATTTTGAATGATCGATCATGAAAATATACAGGTTTCACACTAAAAGGCAAAAAAACATGAAAGATTGACTTGTATAGCACAGAGGATCGTTTAAGATCGTTGGGAAAAAAGAACTTAGACCACTTGAGACAAGCATAACGCAAATTAACATAAAGATAAACAAACAGGTTAATGCATGAAGTCATATAGGTAAGTGTAGAAAACAGGGGCGCTGAGCGCAGTCCAGTTGCATAATAGACAGTCACAAAGGATAGTAACAACAAGAAATGTCTTAAAAAACATTGTGGTTTAGCCCATGTTTGGCAGCAGAAAGTTCACTTATCCATTGTGTTACCCTGGGTGTTGAAGCGACAGGGATTTGTGGTGAAGAGCTGGCCAATTTGTCTAGATCGTTGTCACAATTTACCACAGACAATGGATCGTTTATGTCTTTGACAAAAATACGACCATCAGTCGTCCAAGTGTTCTTTATTTGCTTGGCTTTCCTCAAACGCCTTGCCTTGAAGGCCATGTTGAATCTGTGTTTGGTCAGGTCTTCGTTAACTCCAGACTGTACTACAGTGGTCAATATGGGGCAGTATGAGTGTGTTGTACAAGGTGACTCTAGTGTTAGTTGGTATATATCTGGCTGCCCTAAAGAAAGCACCTATTGCCCTTTTCACCTTATTCAAGACTTTTTCAAAATGATCATTGACTTTAAGTCTGGAGTCAATTTGTACTCCAAGGTACTTGCAATAGTTACACTGTGTGACAGGTTCAGAATCCAATGTCAAGTCAAGAGTAAAATGTTTAGCTTTCTTGCTAACAAGCATACTATTAGTTTTGTCAGTAAGTGACCTGGAGTTAGCGAGGATACCATTGACACATGTAGCCTGTTTTCTGATGGTGAGGTAACTCCTAAACTATTCAAACTCAGAATTTCTAAATCCATAGCATTTGAGTTTGTCTAGGAAAATGACATGGTCAACAGTATCAAAGGCTTTACGCAGATCAAAAGCCACTAATCCCACACAGTTTCCCTTCGCAATTTCACTGAGCACAAATTCAGTGAAACTGTGAAGGGAAGTCTGTGTCGAATGTTCAGGTCTGAAGCCTGATTGAGGAGGCACTAGAATTTTGTACTTAGACAGATATTCATGAGCTTGATTGTGGACTATGCGTTCCAGGAGTTTGGAAACAATGGGTAAAATTGATATAGGTCTGTAATTACTTGCGTCTGGTTAAACTTCAACAGATTCAAAATAAGGCAATAAGGATAATTCTAGAGTGTGCCCCCAGAACACACATCACGGATATGCTGGACACCATCAAATGGATGGGTATCAAGCAAAGAGTCTTCTACAATCACTGCATATTGATGTGGAAGATCACCAACAACAAAACTCATCACCACTCTCTTTACTCGTACCTCTTCAATCCATTCTGAAAATACCCGATTGGCTGATGCTGGCAATTTCTTTTTCCGAAAATCCCATCCAAGTTCATTCTATACCACTGGTGCTAAAAGCTGGAATGCTGTCCCCCAGTATATCCGTGATACGCAATCACTGTACAGTTTTAAGAAAAGGGCGGTAAATTATGTTTTTAGCAACATTGAGCCTTTTTAGGCACTCACTACTTCTATTGTGCCAAGTATCCAAATGCTTTTACTGATTTATAAATTGTCTGAAATATTTTTCACTGTAATTGTACTATGTATCTCAATGTTTTCACTTTTATTATATAAACTGGTCTCTTTATTGTTTTAATATGTTAATATATTGTTAATAATGTTATGGCCTCCATGCCTCAACAGAATATATTTTCTGAATATGGATTGCTAATAAAACTTGCAACCTTGTAAACTTGTAAACATGTGTGTCTTTCCGTTTTTGATCGGCTGATCGTAAGGTTGTCCTAGCCTTGTACACAGCTTTCCGAGCTCTAAAGCTCGTAAATTTCACAATAATGGGTCGGGCGACCCACTTTGTGACTGGGATCAATATCGCTGATGTTTAAGTTCACTTTCAGGACATTTTTGCTCAGATCTAGGACCATTTGGTCGTTGCATGTCTCCACCTTCCCTTTCTCTCCAACTATTGGTGATCCTCAGGGTATTTCGCCTACTGTGTTGCTCCAGTTCGTCGACAGCAAGTTCCAGATCCTCGACTTTTTTCTCAAGAGTTTTTATTTTGTCTTCATAGTGCTGGATGTGTATATCAATTACAGTGCCCCTAATACTTGCCATAGAATCCTTGATTTTCTGACCTTGAAGTGCATCGACTAAGCAACGAGTGAACTAATCACGGGTCATGGACGTAATAGGGGTTTCGCTGGTGTTGTTTGTCCCCACGGTGGGGTCAGGCTTGGTGGGTGTATTGACGTCGTTGGACTTATTTGATTTCGTTGTAGAATGTCCCGAGTTCTTCCTTTTAGATCGACCTTTGGTCATACCCTTTGTGTCTGGTAACTTGCTAGTACAACGAAACCTGTGAGTCAAAAGGCAGCTTTCAATCCTGTGTAAATATGACACTATAATGTGCACTTATTGAAGACTCAATGTTCAGGTTTCACTGTAGCACTTCGTAGCCCTTTGAGTCGTCACAAAGCACAGCACAGTAGTAGTGTGAAAGTTCTCTCATTTACCGTAAAATCAGTGGTCTAGGAATACATCAAGTATATTCACTGCGTGTAGGTAGTTTTTCTCAATTTGATCATACATATTTCCATGTATATCCTGCTATGCCATCATTTCCAGCTTTTGTATTGAGAGCGTGGTTGCCATCAATTTGTTGTGGTCGCCATCTTGGTAAACTTGGATACAAGCATTGATGTAATCGGTGCGCCGGTTGCAGGAACAGCTTCGTGGATTTTGAGATACAAAGTTGTACAGAAGAGGCCGCTGCGGTCATTTTGGGATATAGTCACCCATTGAGTCTAATGGAGGTATTATATGGTTATAATAGCGGGTTGTGTGATTGTTAGTGCTAAATTTCGGTGTTGCAATGACAAGAGCATCTTGATTTACTCTGGTGGTCGCATCGACAGACCATCTGTGATAAGTTTTCCCGCAGCATTCTGGGGATTGGTCAATCGGATGAGTTGTGATCCTTACCATCGGAGCATTTGTTGACTTGGGTAACTAACCTGTGGCTCCTTGGTAACCCGATTTTTGACTTTCTGTGTATGCCCATATGTACGGCGCAACTTTTGTATGACATCGTTGTCTCCCTGACTGATTTGTCCAACTCAAACTAATGCCATAAGATGCCATGAAAGTTACGTACTGCTGAAGGTGCACTAAAGAATTAATACGCAAAGTCTGAAGTCCGATCAAGTACCACTGAAAAGTTAGCACGCTGCATGCATTCAATGATCTCCAGCAGATATTACTTCCAAGGGACACCAATACTGTGCTTGAAATTGAGACACACAGTATTTTTGCTTTCAGATACACAAGTTTTTTTTATTTGAACCTTTCATCAGGTGAAATGTATTCATACACAAAATATATAGTTCTGCTTTGTCAATTTGTCCTTAACTTGTCTGGTGACCACCAGGTGTCATCTTCGTACAGCCATAAAGAAAATCCGTCGAAAAAATTTTGTTTCATGCAAAATTCAATGATTTAATCCTCAACTTTTATTGCATTATTTTGGTTTTGCTGTAAATATCAAAAAAATGTTGCGGGCCTATAAATACCAAAAGATTAACAAAGAAATAAATAGGCTCTTTAATTCTTTAATGCACCATTGACGAACCATGTGACAGGGTTTTTTCCATGAGGTCCTGTAAAGGAGAGAGCATTTGCTCTTTATGCCTTTGTTTACGAGTGTTCTCGGCTAAACGCAAATAACGATATAAAAATTCGGCCACAGTTAGGTCAGTAAAGGCGGCTTCTCACCTTTCTTTTCGGGCTTATGTGTCGCTGAAGTGGACGTATATGCATCCTCTGTAGACTCGCCATGGTCGCTACTGTCTGACTCAAGCTGGTCTGAAGTTGACGCAATCGCTGGGGAACTTTGGTTTGCAATGGTTTGTCTCGTCTTAATGACTTTGCTGTAACTTCACCTGCATCTGAATCGTCACTTTCGGGGGGATTGTCTGGTGTTTGCACCACATCATCATCCACACGATCCTTTGAATGCCCTTTTTCCTCTAATGTTGCTACGCGACTGCCGATGTTCTGCATGATAGAACCTTGAGTCAAGACACTGTCCCTGATTTGCTCCAGTATTTGTGAGATCAAATCCGTTGCCTTCTTTACTCTCAAAAGCTGACTTATTACATATTCGTCCTGTTGGCGGCTGGTGAACTTCGTTGCATTTTTTCCAATGGTACACCCTGGACATCTTGCTAGGATCCCCCCCCCCCAAAAAATGATGAAAAAAACCTACACAACTCTCTGCTCAGAGTAGAAATTTGCCGCCGCGTGACTGCAGCATGAAAGTAAGTACGCAAACAGTGGGAACCAATGCTGCACATACCTTAAATGGGGAGTCTTCGTGCCTGCCAAATCAAACACATTTTACAAAATTATCTGAATATGTAATGTGTAAAATACATTGTTAAGAATATTTTCTAAAACCAGAAAAACCATAAAATACGCAATCCTGTTTTGATGTATTTCCCTACGCCTCGTTACACAAATTGCTAAATAAACACAAGTAACGATCACAAAACTTTATTTCTATCTTCTCTGTTCTGAGCCAGAGCCAGAGAAAAAACTGCTGGATCACCCTGACTGTGTTGCCACTGCAACTTCCCCCCCCCCCCCACCCATAAAAGTATGAAAGTGGTTGTGAATGATGTACGTCATGCAAGCCAAAGTATAGCCGGGTACCCCTGGTGGTCCACAACATAGGTACGTTACATCTTCCTTTTCATCTATGCTCAAATACAAGTGAGCATGTTTCATCCTAATGTTAGTGAAGAAAGTATCGGCGATCGTAGGGTGTTGGCGAGAATGCAATTAACTACGCTATGTGCTCAAACATTTTTTGCCGACAATGCAGGGCTCCTGAGAAATAATGTGTCTGTAGATTGTGGGACAACATACCTATTATTTCCTTTAGCTAAAATACCTATGGATTTATAAAGACATGAACGTCATAGAGGTCGACAGGTAAATCGTGTTGCGATGCTTAGAAGCTGGTTGATCACTTTTACGTGTGCCATACGAATCCTGATGAAAATGTGTTATTGCTGAGTGGCTATCGGAAACTTTTATTGTTTGTTAGATTTTATGTTAACTTTGTAAATTTAACAGCCCCCACCCCCCAGTCTTAACGTGCTATTTGCCGTTCTTATTCGAGCATTTGCCACGGCACAGTTTCTGCCAGTAATTGTTTACAACAGTTACTTCTCTTGAACAGGCAATTTCAGCACACAACTTCTGCAAAATAACCACATTTCTTTAACGATTTTTAGTAGATTTAATTTACGACATGCACCTTGCCGTCTTGCGAGGAATATTATTCTTAAGAGGTTTCTGACTAAATTGTACTGATAAGAATATATAAGACTGTGCATATATAGTGATCCAAATGACTCTGCTCTTTATTGTTTATCACTACAACGTGAAATTAAATATGGACTTAGTGATTCACTATATACATAATTGCAGGTGTTTTTCATAATATATTTTTAAATCATGTCATATTTCAGAAACCCTGCGGAAAATAACAGACCATTCATCACAGCGAGGCAAAGGTTGGTTCTGTCTCATAGCAATGGAACAAGAACACACAAATGTTCGTCTTTTCGTGCCTCAGGTATCCCAGTCTACAATGACGAGCACAGGTGGTTTTACAACAGAATACAACAAAGAGCTCACAAAAAAGGACGACTATCCTCGCTTCCCAAATAAAATACAGTCTGAGCAAATAAATCCAGATGAGGACAAAGGTGGCGTTTACGAAGAATATACATCTACAGCACTGTATAAAACATTAAATCCCTTGTTTATTAGCTTGAAAATCAGTGGTCTATACTATGCCAAGGAATACAAGGTTGAAAACGGAAAGAATCAGACCCAGTGTGCCTCAAAATGCAGCACTTTGATAACAGTGTCGCAAGCATACGCCAGTTTTATATTACTCATTCAGTGGGTCAACTTTGCCAGAATGCTTACAGTTTTCAACGGCAATGACAAATTCGATTCAGCTCTGTTGTATAAGTTCATAATCATCACCTGGATGGGTTATTGTTGCATTAATACTACGGCTTGTTACTATGCAAGTTTTAGCTATAACTGTCTGCCTGAATTCTTCATAGAATGGACAAAACTTCCATGCTCCAAAATTTTGCCTATGGACTACACCAGGAAGAGAATAATGATATACACAGTCATAGGGTGGATTGCTGTCATCATCAACATGTTGGCGGCTCTGTATGGTTTATTTTACACACATCTGTTTGACATGACGGTGACACCTTTTTCCACCAACCATCAATACATAAATATTTTCCGCGGTGTGTATCTTGTAATACACTTGATCCTTTCATGTGCGTGGATTTTCTCGGTTGAGATGGATATAGTTTTCTGTCTGGTCCTCTACAAGCATTTCAAGATGTTTAATGACTCCTTCCAAACAAAGATACAAGAAGACGGACACTTCAGTGGCGATTTTGAACAATATAGAAAACATCATGGGATCATCGGGCGTCTTGTTGGACATGCAGACGTCTTTTTACGATATCATAATGCAGCAAATTACGTCTTCAATTGCGCACTTGTGTGCCTTGTCTTATATAATATCCTGTATAATTCTAAAGTTAATCAGGATGCACTTTCGTTTGCCGTCAGCATTTTCTGGTTGGTATTTTCGGCTGCAATCTTGAGCATCGTCTCGGTAGCTGGCGCCAAGGTCAACAATGAGGTAAAATATACAGAAATATATATATATATATATATATATATAATATATATATATATATATATATATATATATATATATATATATTCATATATGATTACATATGTGCTGTAGTTCTAGAAATTTCAGCACTTAAGTTAATTTAACGATATAAACGCACTCAATCGATGCACTAAGTGTCTAAGCACAATAAATACCAACACAGTAGAACAAGGCTAGAAGACTTTGTCGACGTTGTATGGAAAATGCAAACTTCGAAAATGTCCGTTCAAAATACAAAGGCTTTTTATGTAAATAGAGAGCAAAATTCGTTTATTTTCAATTGTGATTTTTGCCACGCTGTAGATTTACAAGCACATCTAAGGGGACCCACTTTACGGAGTCAATTTTAATTTAGCACAGCTCTCAATATGCCTTACAACACCCTATAATTTCTAGTTCTACGGGTTTTATATATATATATTTATGTATATATATATATATATATGTATATATATATATATATATATATATATATATATATATATATATATATATATATATATATATATATATATATATATATATATACACTGTGGTTCTACAAACTGTAAGGAGTAGACAAGCCTGCAACTTGCACCTGTATCGTAAGATGGTACGTAGACATGAAAACAATAAGCTGAACTCAAAAGATGATCATTCAATATGTGATGCACATAAAAAGAAGGTAAAGTGACAGATGAGAATCCTTTTTCGCCCAAGTACATCCATTCGCAGGCTAAACTCGCAAGTTCATCAGCTTGAACACTGATTGGATATGAATATACAGCTTCCAGTTTACAAGGAAACACAGCGGAAATTTTCAACACTTCTTAAACAGTTTATGAAAATAACTTCGCCAAAACATTTAAAGAAAATGAAAGCAATATATGCCTATTTTACCCTGTAACTAGGGGCACATATGTCCACTTTGTCTGGATTACATAGGTACAGTGGTTCTCAAATGAGCAACAGGTCCTGTATTGCACCACTAGATAAGCACTTGAGCACCATTAGAACGCACGCTGTTTAGTAATAAACAGCAAGCACGTTGACTGACTGTTTTTTTAATATTCGAGGCACAAAATTAATCTATGAAAATATTTGTATTATCCATTTAATATATATGTATAATCGTGTTGTTTTTTTTCTGAAGTTTGATCGTTTTAAATTTAGAAAATACAGGGCTATAGTATTCCAAATTTATGATGATCCAATGCACTGTACGGAAAGTATTAACATAAGTTTTAGTTTAAAGGAAAGAAGTAAAAAAGATTATAATGTCTTAAGCAAGGGGTGGCAAACCTGGTTAAGTAAAAATACATCTCTCTATCTCTCTCTCTCTGTCTCTCTCTGTCTCTCTCTCTGTCTCTCTGTCTCTCTGTCTGTCTCTCTATATATATATGTATGTATATATATGTATATATATATGTATATATATATATGTATATATATATGTATATATATATATATATATATATATATATATATATATATATATATATATATATATATATATATATATATATATATAGGTGGCACCACCCTTGTACCAGACTTTTACACAAAAAATACTTGTTTTGATATAAATACATGTTGCCCTTATATAAATCACAACACAAAAGAAGCAAATCTGCTTTGATCTCTGCAAAGGTAAAGAGACATACAAGGCATGTTTCACGAAAATGACGCTTATCTGAGCATCCAGGATTATTATTAACACAGTTCATATTAACATAAATTACACGCAGACTTGATCAGCTTATTAATGGTGTGCAAAAATAGATTGTTTCTAATATTTGTAATTTATTAAAATGCCCATTAATTTGATCCGTTTTAATTGTGTCAACTTGAAAGAATGATGGGTGAAAATAGGTCCTTTCGTGAAACAAATGTTTTCAAAACCTCACAGATAATTTACATACTCATTAGCACTGGGGTTTTATGTGAACTCCATCACTGATACTTGAAAACCACAAAACAACTGTTTTCTCGCAAAAATGCATTTTTGTCATCAGCAAAATTATAAACTAAAAACATCTTACAGGAGTTAGGTAAAGCATTCAAACACATGCGACGAAATAAATAGTGGTGTTTTGACCCTTGAACCATCGTACCTTAGAAGCTAATATCTGTCAGCTGAATACATTCTAAACAAGCGAGAGATCTCTTATGCAATAATATATTAAATACTGGAACCCAATTAGGTGATTTAGGGCATCAATAACTTTTGACAAACCTTCCAAAGTTCAAGACATATGAACAGAAACTTACATGATAAAAAAAGCTTATTGAAAATGTGATTAAAATAGAGCTCAGTGATAGTAGCAGTAATAAACTTTATTTCTTTAACGAGGATTGGGCAATAGCCATTGGCTAATACCCTTTCCGCAAGTACATACAAAACCATTAAATACAATAGAGCAACAGTAATCCAAAATGGAAAAAGAAAATTAATGGTACATAAAAAAAATGAAAATATTTCGCACCAGTGATATCTAGGAAATAGGATTATGGGTTTCAAGGTTTTGGTGATGAAGTTGAAATTGACACATTAGAAGCACTTTGTCACATGAATTAAACTTTAAGAGGTATAAGCCATATTGCTTGGACAGTCATATGATAATCATAGTACCAATGATTTTTAAATTATTATTTATTATTATTATTATTATTATTATTATTATTATTATTATTATTATTATTATTATTATTATTATTATTATTATTATTATTATTATTATTATTATTATATGTCTGACAACTAACCAGGAATGGTGCACTGTCCTCAAGAGGTCAGAGCTAATTTCAACTTCATTGTGCAGATGATATTCTAATTCACATAATTTTTGCTCAGGGCCATGCACCATTAGATGACATTTACCGAATAAGCACTATACCAGCTGAACAAAATAAGACATTCCAGGTAAGTACATCTCTTTCATTAAATGTCATTTTTTTGCAGAATATGCTTACCAGAGGGGGGTTGGTTTGTTTTGTTTTTTTGTCTTTTTTTGTTTGTTTGTTTTTTTTGTTTGTTTGTTTTTTTTTGTTTTTGTTTTTTTTTTTGTTTTGTTTTTGTTTTGTTTTGTTTGTTTTTATTTTTGTTTGTTTTTTTGTTTGTTTTTTTGTTTGTTTTTTTTTTTTTTTTTGGTTTTTTTTTTTTTTTGGTTTTTTTTTTTTGTTTTTTTGTTTTTTTTTTTTGTTTGTTTTTTTATTGTTTTTGTGGTTTTTTGTTTTTTGTTTTGTTTGTTTTTTTCTTTTTTTTTTGTTTGTTTGTTTGTTTGAGTTGACCGTGTTTGCCGCTGTTTTGCTGACTGAATGCATATGGAAGAAAATGATATTGTAAAGTGTGTATTCTCTTCCGCACCATAAAAATACCAATTTAATTACACAAAATGCTTACAGCTTGTCCTCTTTGCTGCTAAAACCTGGATGCTCTGGGTACTATTTATTCTTTACTTTAGTATAACATATTTATTGGATTAACTTCCACACGTATTTTACATAAATTATTAACAGTTGGGGAAAAGGGCATTGCCCTATATGAGATCCCTCCTGCAAGGAAGGAACAGAGCACAGAACTGACTAGACACATGGGTACAAGTGAAGGAGACGCCAATGTGGACAGCACAGATAGAGGTGCATTGATTCATGTGTAGAATCTTTTCAGATTAAAGTATGGATTTGAACAATCACAAAAGTGAGATACAACCTGGAAATTGAACCTGAAATAAGAGACCAAAGTTATTCAGCCAATACCAGTAGGTTTGAATGATTTGTAGCAGATATATATTCTTTACTTTCAAACTGTAATCAATACATTTCTGAAATGGTCCACTACTGGGTTAGTTCCTTAGAGTTTCTATGAGATCCACAAGAAGGTACAATATATCTAAAGGGCCTTGGTGTGGACCACTGCCAGTTTACTCCCTATCATTCTGAAACTAATGAAAAAGCAGAAAGACTCGTCGAACCATAGAGGAAATGATCACTGCACTTGCAGACAATAAGGCCAGGAATTGGCAGGACAGGTCAGCAAATGCCCTGTTTGCTCCCAGGGACAGTGCTACTGAATAAACGGGCTTGACTCCCTTTTATCTAATGTATGGTAGCAGAGGGAGGGTTCTGATGACCAGGTGTTTAGGAACTCCAAGTAGGGAAAACCCTCTGGAAGGATGATTAAATGACCCTGGGAAAGCCCTTACAATTGCTCAGCAGAATCTAGAAGACTGACAAAAGTATAACTGGGAGTGCCTCAGTAGACGTGTTAAATGCTTGCGAGTTGAAACCTGGGGATACAGTAGTCATCAAGGCCCATGAGAAATTGAACTTCACCTCTAGTTGGGACCCACAGACGAAGTTATAAAAGGTAGGGGGTCTGTTTATTGGATAAAACACAAAGGAACAGATGAAATGCATGTACTTTACCGATGTAAGTTACTATTGGTAGATCCAAATGTGGCTTGGAATAACGTGTCTGCATGACCTGGCAGAAATGCAAGGCAAGGAGCTCAGCTCACAGCCACAACTAGGGAGCCTCTTCAGATTGATGGACACCATAATCCTCTGCATGATTTAGCACCAATAAAGGAGTTCTATTAGGCACACGGTGGAGGACATGGAGGTGGATGGTGCTGATGAGTCATCAGGGGTGGGTCCATCCCGGTCAAGTGGGAGCTCTGGCTTTAAGAGTGCCCACCTACTGCTACTTTACGAGGTCACAAGGCCCAGAACCCCAGTCCAGCTTGGCTCCTGATAGGACTCTTTGGAAACCCTCACCACCACTCCCTTCTGGGGCAGTGAAGAGACCTGCTCCAGGATGTTCCTTGGCTACGAAAGCAAAAAATCAACAGGGGCTAGCTGCTGTAGAGCTGTTGCCTTTATGTAGGTGTGACATTTTCTATGTGAAGACTGACTGGTAGGACATAGACCCCCTTCCTGAAGGATTACTACTCACCAAGGCAGATCAACTTTGGGTCATACCACTGTGTGGACTATCGTGGTTGTTGTTGATACTCCAATAGTTGACTGAAATCTTTCCACAGTCTTGCGACAGTTATTGATTTTGCTCAGTTGGCTCTGGAAATAAGGGTCATTACAAAACTTCAGTATAGCTCTTTGGTTGGCCATCTCAAGTTACTCAAGTTCTATCTTGAAACCCACCAAGTCTCTCAGGTCTCACACAATTTGTGAGTTAAACAAGGATGGTTTGACATGGTTGGCCATGTAGGTTGCACCTTGTTTGGTTAGCAGCTAGGGATAGCATAGAAAAATATTGCCAAGCCATATCTAGTGCATGAAAGGACCAGGGGGCCATAGTCCACCAAATGAACAAACTTACCTGTGTTGAACCGCATGCTTTAGATTGTTTCTTGGAACCACCATCAGAATAAAAAAATTGATCCCTAAATTGAATAATGCAGTTGGACAATTAAATTATACCAGCTGTAAGATACTGCATATTGAGCATACTTTCTATTTTGAGAGGGCAGTGTCAACTTTGGAACACATTGCTGGCTCCTGTATGGGTTCATTACAGTGTTATGCACGTCAAAAGGCATTCTTAGAGACGGGCAGATTAACCCAAGATATAATAAGCCCAACTCAGCTTTACAATGTATTAAGGCTGGCGACCACTGCCAGCACTTATCCAGTTGACCCTATACAATGGTATGAAAATCCGCCAATGTATTCAGTGTGGGGAAAGAAAACATTAATTTATCGGGTAAGGCTACCATTGGTCAATGGTTGCAATTATAATCTGTACAACTTAGCCTCAAGGCCTGTACTCTATGAAAAACAGGGTTATTCTATCCTAATAAGGGTTAAACAGAAAAATGTATGGATTAGCACTACTAATGGGGGACAGTTTTCATCCGATTGGCTGCATTGGGTGAAAACACATGGTGTGCTGTTTAGGGCCATTATTTGAAACTTGGCAGTGGCGTTGTTCTCATACTCTTATAGCGGTAGATGTAAACCAGTTTCATAACTGCCTTGTTATATTGACTTGACAGTCAAATTTGACCATAGTGACCAAGATCAGTTATGAGGAATATGTTGTGACATGGGGTGAAACCTTTGTAACATATTGTGAAGGGAAGCCGAGTAATAGACATAGATGCAGACACCTAACTTAATTACAGTGCCTCCGTGATACATAGTTTTGGAAAAAGGTGTCACTCTAGCCAGCATCATAGAATGCATGGGGCCATATGTTGGAAACGGCATTTTGTGTGCTACCTATCAATATCTTGAATACCACTACCATCACTTCTGAAGAACCGGCTTTGTCACTACTAAAACAGCCACACTTTGACTATCAAACCCCACTACTACTCACCAACCTAACCTCCTTACCCATGTCACCTGTTCCTTTAGCATGGATCCGTCATGGCAGTTGGCTATCTGTTGGCCTCTTGTTTGTATTAGTAGCCATACGGTTGCCTCCATAGCAGACTCCCAGACTCGCTAAAGTTAGTCAGAGTCTGCCATTTATCATGGAATCATTGTTTCTCTTAAGCAACAGATGTAATTATGTTGATCAAAACGATAAAGTTGTTAAGCCCAGTGTACCGAATGAACTGGCCTGGCTGCGAAGTTTGTCAGCTGTGATTATTATTCATGAACTCGATGGGGGCCAATGTGATTGGACTTCCAGTCCGTGGGTCACACAAACAAACAAGATTGAGAGAAGGAGTTTGCTGGCCCACGTGTGAGAGAGAGGTGTCAACAGCAGCCCAGTGCAGAGCATGCTAGCACCTTGATAATGGAATTAGTTTAAAAAAATTTCCCCGGAGTACACGTCAATACACAAATGAAAGCATGGAATGTGTATCATTTTGCAATGGAGCCATACAGGGACGGTTGTGTGTCAACCTTGAAAAAGCCTGCATTTCAACACAAGATTTCAATTCTTTCATCAGGCTTAGCAAGGGACACACCAACAATATAATCGCTCTGGGTTTGTTCATGGCTTTCAATAGGGCTGGAAGTATCTGGAAAACCAGAGACTTCCCACTCCCCATCGGCAACACAAGAAACATGTCTGACTTTTCTATCATGACATGGTAAACGGCCTGCAATTGTTCTTTTCTTGCGTCACTTTCAGATTTGTTCTTGTAAAGCAGTCTGTACCAACTTGGATAAAGTTTCCAATTAAACCCCTAGCACTCTGGGTAGTTTTAAGATCTGGCACAGCCAGCCCCTGGGCATTTTTTGGTTTTGTTGTGCAACTTGCAACATGGTGGCGTAAAAATGCCGTAACTTTTTTATTTTTACAAGTCATGCAAAATGATCAATATGACTTGTGTTGAGTGAACGTCTCTACATTTCTATGTGGTTTCTTTATCAATTTAAACAAAAACTCGTGCCCTACACCCGAAAAAAGTGAATATATCGATCTCAATCACGAATTGATCAAAACGGTCAGGCCTGTGTGAATACAATTGCACAGGTACCAGTCTGCACATTTTCCTAGGTTAGCATCACGAACAATGGTTCCTCTTTAATGTCTTCTTAAGATCGATTATGTGTCATTATTGTCATTATATTATAGTGGTAGAGTTTGTTTGTTGCTACAGTGAATAGTTGATAAGTACACTTTATCGCCGTCACTGATAAACTGTCAACATGATCAACTCATGCTGCAGTGGTATTTTCACCCGAGCCATGTTTACCCACAGCTGCCGTATTTTACTCTCTTTCCATGAAAAAAATTAGACCCTCTGCTCTATTGTACGCAAAGACTGGTAGTATGTCATCCTTCTGACCCATTTACAGCATTAAATTTTGTCTGTTGCTTTAATAAATTGTCCATTATCGTCACTTGTGTTCATATAAATGTCTCCCATCTTTCAAGCCAGATTTCACAACATGAGGTAGCCAGTACTCCCAAAATAAACATCAGAAGAACAACGCATTTGATTGGACGGCGAACACCATGTGATAGATTCCACCCACCTACCCACCCACCCACCCCCACCCCCCACTGACCTAGAATATTCCGGAGAATCGTCTTTGGTAATTTCTCACTAAAATAACGACGTATCTGTGTGAAATAGAAGCAGTTTTGGCGGGGTTTTCCCTAAAATACTTTTGTTTCAGCCAATGGGAGAGCTTGGTCCTAAAATAGACAAGGTTCTCAGTATTTGACGATGTGAAGAACATGGCGAGTGGACGAAAAAAAATCGATGAAAGCACCCATTTTTTGCGCAGATTTGCAGTTACATCATTCAAATTGTCACAAACAATGGCCCGATCATCGATTTAAATCACTGTAAAAGGAAAATATTCATTTTTAACGCAAAATCGAAATAGCCAATTATGCATTGCATGTCTTCAAAAAATTTGGCAAGAACTGGCTTTTCTCTACAATGAAATGTGCGTGACTGCATGTAAATAAACAACACTAGGAATTTGAGACGGCCTTTCATCAGCCACTCCAAAAGCTCGAGTCTACTCGAAACTGCTGGCAATAAGCAATGATGTGCTGTTTGAGTACACTAGAAACTGGCGTGCTAGGAGTTAAATCAGGTCCACGACATGCCTTGGATTGAGTACACTAACGTTGGTCCACTCTATGTAATACACTAAGACAGGCTGCTGTTATCACTGCCTGCTGACCATCAGTAATTATGTATACACAAACATAGGTGTTAAAATCTACCATATGTCTACTCGAATACACACTTTGCCACTCCCAAACCACGCCTCAGTTTCTCTTGAACAGTTTTATTGCCCAGAGACAAAATTCGCCTCTCTTTCTCTTGAACAGTTTTATTGCCCAGAGGCAAAATTTGCCCATTTAGCATTCTTTCGCAATGTGTAGTTGACTTCCTCTTGGTTCTACCAATTAGCACAATGTGCAGCATCGCACACAAAACAAATGAACCCGTCAAAGGACGGCAGACGCTGGGCCAACAGAATATCCATGCCCAGTCACGGTTGCTATGGAGACAAGCCATAGGGGTATTGGTAATGATATCGGGATGCCCTGTTTTGCACAAATGGGAATACTTGATCAACTGACTGATTAAAGACAAAAGCTACACCAGAACAGGTTCTGATGTTAAAGGACCAATCCACCCAACCTATTCTAATGAACCCTACACTTTTCCAGTGCCCTACTAATGTTTACCCATCCTTAGCAGATATTGTTATTACAACATGGAAGGTACAATGTAAAAGTTTGGCTGCCCCTTCACCATCTGGCCCCTCTAACAACTCACAGCCTGCAAAAACAGAATAAACCCCCCAGTGAGGTATCCAAAATGTTTGCCCACCCCCCATTTTGGTTGGTCACCACATGGAGCTGGGGACTACCCTTGTGAGTGGCAGCACCCGGGCCTGAGCTTGCTTCTTTGGATGGTATGCATTGGCATTGGACCTTGTAGCCAGGTTCAATCGATAATAATAGATTAAAGGTAATCTGATTTACTGGGCACCAAATAGGCCTTTTCCTTTGTCGGTCTGTGAAAAGAGGACACTGTATGCTTTGGCTGATATTGTTAGTGTAAGTGTCACTGGGCCCTGGATTACAACAACATTCAGTGTCCATTTTTGTACTAGAGGCAATGGCTAAATGAAATAAATTGTACTCATGGTATCACATGTTTGATATTGCTATGTATGATTATACTTGTAGTCAAAGGTGTATGTATATTTTATTTAATCACGACTTAAATGCTACAAGGCAAAGACTATGATCTGTGCCTAGCTCAGATTTACTTTCTATTGACTTTTATTCATGTTTAGGTGAATAAGACATTGATTTGGGCTTGCCTATAAGGCACCCTTTAAATGTAACCTAAAAGATAAAATGAAGACATAGGAGTGACACTTATTTTAAGTTTATTAGTGTTATTATATAAATAAATACACAATAATGCCGTTGTATGTACATGAATATGCTACTGTTATATCTATATGGACATTGTTATTCATTCACATAAGACTGGTTGGCCTAAGTTATGGAGTACTTGGGATTTAAATTTTTGGCTTTCCCTGTCCCTTATCTTGTGCCTGTTTGGGTTCAATTCCACCACCCACCCACCCACCCACCGACCTATAAAACCCAGACAGTGGGCTCAGTCTCCCCAATATGGCAGCTGACTGTAAGAAAATGTATTGGTTCAGGAGAAATGCAACAAAATAAATTGATTTTAGAGTAGTATGGAATGTGATT
Source organism: Hermodice carunculata (assembly GCA_964020975.1). NCBI lineage: Eukaryota > Metazoa > Annelida > Polychaeta > Eunicida > Amphinomidae > Hermodice > Hermodice carunculata. The sequence continues at coordinate 50,751,345 of OZ026630.1, read as the reverse complement.
ATTAGGCACTACTATTTTAAAATGTCAATACGCAACTGACATGTTTTAATGCTTCAAGCCTTGATCATTACCACCACCTCCCATGTGCGCTGTGTAGACTTTAAAAACTTCCAGAATGAAATCTTGCCATAGTCTCTCAATCTCGAAACTATGGGGGTGCTAGGGTGAATATTGCAGGTGCATTGCAGTGTTCAATGGTGTGACTTACTAATGTTAACAACTAGTATTAAGGACATAATCAATTTGATCTAATTTGTAGGGTAACTTACTAGTATACCAGCAGTGATGACAAATATTCATTCTCTACGCACCTTATACCAATAGACACATACATTTTTGTAGTTGATTTTCACTCATTTATCCTTAAAATTTGCCTGAATGTAAGGTCAGATGCTGAATGATCTGACCCAACGGAGGGTTCAGTTCTTGAAATTTTGTCCCCACTAATATCTTTCAATGTGCAGTCTTGGTGATTAGTGTGTATTCTATTTGAAAAAATACTGGCAAGCTAATGGTTTAATAATTTTGTCAAATTGTGGTAATTTACGATTTTTTTTCTGTTGTGAGCTCATGCTGTAAAGCCTGTTGTATAAACACAATTATGTAAGGATTGCTTTATGTGAGTTTTGAAATCAATTGTGAAGACTAATGAAAGGAGGAATCGTATGTAAAGGGTGTATGCCCTTCGGAACCATAAAAAATACCAAAATAATTATACGAAATCCTTACAGCTTTTTCTTTTTCCTGCAAAAAAATGGATGCTTGGGGTACTATTTATTCTTTACTTTCAAACTTTAATCAATCCATTTCTAATATAGCCAACAAATGGGTTAATCCCTGAAAGTTCGTATGGGATCCACAACAAGGTACATTAAATCTGACCAACTGATGCAGATGGCCATTGCGTAATTCATTAATTGTCAAACAGTGAGAAAGATTCTATCTTGTAGCTAGTGATCAGCATAATATAGTTGGTGACGTTCAACTACTTAGGAAAATATCCATGTCTAATCTACTGTGTCATGATGCAACCAGCAGCCATTGATTAAGTTAGTGGACAACAAAAGTTACTCTAGTGTATTTGGAGAGTCATCTCTTAGAACGTTGCTGAAGTAGCAATCAATTACGTGAAACAAGAATATTGGACGCTTTAAGTGTTTTGATATTTAATCTTCTAAGCGTTTCATGGAAAGGCGGCCAACCAACCACACCTACCAACCGCGGATTTTATGTTCATTGTCAAATTTATGCATCTGAGCATCCCAGAGCAATAAGAGTTGTGTTCTTTAGGGATTAAGTTTGATTATCATCTTGTCATCCATTGATCGAATTGTGTTGTCATTGGTAGTCACCACTGCTTTTGCATGATTTTATATGTTTTTGGGGGGGGGGTGAGGAACAGTGAGTGTCTGTTGGTAAGTCAGTGCATTTGCCCCAAAGCCAAAAAAGGAACCAACAAAAAAAGGACAGACTCTTCAATATAACTTAAGTGTTGGGAAGAGCTCTTCTACACATGTGAGGGACCTCATCACGCAGGGATCTATGGCCGACATATCTGCAAGTAACTGTTCAATCGTATAAGTTTTACCAGAATGTATCCAGTGCCTTAAGTGACCAGTGACCCAAATGTTCTCTGCCTCTCATTTGACTGCCATGAGCCCACAATTGTTCCCTCGGCGCCAGTGAAGCTGTTGTCCAAACCCTAAGAATGTTAAGGATAGGCACAACTCTATGATCAGCCACTATATTCCTGTATATTAGCGCTATGGATCATGAAGGAGGAGGTTAATTTGTCGTATAAATATTCTTATCCAAACTGTATGCATGATGAAAAACTCTTAAAGTTGGTGAAAACAGCTATACACAGCCTGTTTTATATAATGTTTTTACCAAACATTGGGCATGCGGACATGCTTACAAAAAGTACATGGACAGGAAATTTGAACAAAACTGAGCAAGAAAGCTGGCAAACGAACCAATTATAAATTAGTGATGATACAAAACCATAGTGACGAAATAAAATCCAAATCCATTTTAATTTGAACGGCCTTTTTTCAATATCATAATTATTATGAAAACATGCAAGAATAGACTGAGATAGGCAAGCAAGAAGTGTCAGCTGACCAAAATTGATTATGTGTATGTGATTATTGTGATTTAAGCATCAAAGTAAAAAGTCAAATTTGTAATTTTATAACATTACGTTGCTTAAATGTGACATTATGTTGCTAATCATTAATCATTTTCTCTATATATTTTGTCCTTTCTTATGTTCTCTTCAAAACCTGTGTAGCGTCACCTAACAAATGATGAGTCACCTAAAAGATGGATCTCCACAGAATACATAAACTATAAAAAGTGGTTGAAGGGGTAAAATGTATGTGTCACTAATTCCTCTTGATCTAAATTACATCACTACCGCTGGCAACCAGCACCTACTCAATGAGGCTAATTGTAGCAAGCTACTTAATGCAAAAATAATTTTGTGCTATAAAAATTGAACTTAGGATACTGGATATTATATTCTTATTTTCTTTCAGATCAATATGTTTTTGAGCAAGCTAACTGGGAGTTCAATTGGATTGACCGCAATGGATATGTTTCTTATCAACAAGCCAACCATTCTCACGGTACTGCATATTTCCTTTTTAACTCATTCTTTGCCAACTCTTGGTTTTTAGATATATTTGACGATGAAGGTAGCTTAATTCAAATCCATCATTCAAGGGTTTTTTGCACGAAGTAACATGTCCAGTGTAAAGACAGCGTTAATTTTTTGGAATTCTTTCTTTTGCGTTAATTGTTGACGCTGATTCTACCAGCTCTAACTCTGGCAATGTCAATTTCCACAATAAGTCAGTGCGCTCTGTACTGATTTAACGCTATTAGATTCATATTTTTATAAACCGAATGAAACCGAACTTTCGTTCACCTACAATATGTTTCCAATAAACACGACCTTAAGGATAGTCCATACCAACTGCTTCCCTTGGCGCGCTTTGGAGGCAATGTGCCCAAAATGCCCAGGAAAGTTGTTGACTCAGTCAAAAATTGTCACTGAATAAGTTACATCTTGTCATAATGCGTGTGACATCCGTCTGTCTTTAAATCAAACCTTGTTGCTTTCGTTTCATGCCCCCCGCCGTAAGATATCTATCCTTTTCATTTTTAATAACATGTTTATGTACCATCTTGGAATTTCAAACTTATCTGAAGTAATAAATGCTTCATCAGGGGTTTAACATGACAACCTTTATTGTAGTAAGTTAATTAAAAAATATCATTGCACTGTGGTTTGCTACGGAGATGCAAACATAGTAAAATTTACGTTTGACATGTTTTGCTTTTTTTTACTGCCTGTATTACCAAAATTATCTTTGCAAATGTTTAGAAAAAGTCGAGAAAACTGCCAAGTAGATTAAGAAACACTCGATATGCTTATACACTCCCCAAATAAAATTACGCAAGACAAAGTGGTAAAGTGGCACGGACTAAAAGTAGAGTACACTCATATTAATCCGCGCTGTACCTTAATTTTCAAAGATGATTATTCAAATTACGCTGCAGACAATGCAACCAATACACACCAATGGGAAACATATACGGACAGATAGAAAAACAAATATAATCTTTGAATATAACAAACATGTCGCTATTGTTTGTTGAAGTAACTGGGAATATTATTCCAGATCTTATTTCTCCAGTATTAGATTTAAAATATCGCGACACAACAGAGCTAAGGGAGATAGTGAAAAGGGTTTGCAATACCCAACGTGCAAAGAATCGACGTCTCAGTTAAATAGAAAATAGAAATATTTAATATTGATGGCAGCACCCCAGTACAATATTTGTGAATGAACATATTTCGCTTGAAAAAGCGTATTTGTTGGAGATTTGAAATATGTAACTTTCGAAGGAGAGGCGGAGACGGAGTCCTTCCTGATAAAGTAATGAAACATATGAAACGTTTTCACAAGATATTAATCTTGTCCAGAGATACAAGATACGTATTTGGCCCAGTTCATATTATAATAAATTGGATCTCGGTACAAAGAGGCAAAGTAGAGATTTAACAGTAAACAGATCGGTAGGAATTATCTAACTTCGACAAATTACCCCCAATAGATAGGGAAAATTTATTTTAGGTGTATGATTTTCTCCTTTCAGTTAAGTTTTTAGTTAAGTTGCCTGCTATAAACTGGCCAATCTCCGTGTTAAAATAATACGGATCTGATAGTCTGCTTTGAAGACAAAATGATATGAGGTCACCTTGTACATTAAAGAGCTTTGTAGTATCCTGAGAAACGGTTCGGCAGCTTTAGGTACTTTCATATAGAGCATGCGCACACAGTGTGCCGATGAGAGGTGTGGAGCGGTAATATATTACAATGAATTACAAGAATCAACGCCAGTAGCATGTACCGCATCAGGCAGTATCTGTCAACATCTAATGGTGAATATGGACGACAGATGAGAGGTCGTTTGGTCCTCCATACAAGGGTTTAATTAAAATAAAGTTTATCAAAATCACTTTCATTTTTTAAAAAAACGACTTCCACAAAATTTATAATCAGTCAAGAAATAACGTGCAAGCACATTCATGTATTCAAAGTTCAACTCTAATGGGCAAACGATTACGTACATCCTACAACGATAGCGAGCCTAGTACGAAAAATATTTGTATATGCCTATATATCTGTAGTTATGTTGTATGTTGCAGGTCATAGGGATGCTGATAACATACTTTGTGCTTTTAATACAATTTCGACAAGGAAGTACACCAAGCACAGCCTGTAACTGCACCAGTATCATGGCTAACGCTACCTTACAGTGCACAACACGTCTCTAGCTTGTGGATCTGACACTGATCTGGAAGGACTATTTGGAGGCAATAACATGAACACACTTGGTGTTGTATTTGTGATCGACCTGAGTCAGCTAAATGAAAAAAATATGTTGTGTTAGACATGTTCTTGTTTCCAACACTATTTAAATGTTTGATGATAACCAAGTCAATTTTATCTTAATATAAGCCTCAATGCGACGTCCACCAGGTTTCTTTTTATTTTATAGTTGGTAAAATGTGTAGCAGGGCCCCGTGGAAGAACAGTCTGTGACTGAACGGGTTACCCTGGGTAAATATATTCAAATAAATAAATGAATGAATGAATGAATGAATGAATGAATGAATGAATGAATGAATGAATGAATGAATGAATGAACGAAGGAACGAACGAACGAACGTACAAACAAACAAATAAATAAATAAATAAATAAATAAATAAATAAATAAATAAATAAATAAACAAAAAATAAATGAAATTTGATTGTTAGTTTTAAAAAAACAGTTATCTTGAAGATCTTCTTTTTCAAACGTATTCAAATTTTACACCTTCATCGTACAAACCGATAATCTATTACGGACAGGAACAGGTGCACAGCAATCGGGCTCCAAGATAAATTCGTCTTTTATGTATTTTTTACAACTTGGCCCAAGGACGTGTTCAGTAGCTTCAGACAGACATCATAACCTTCGCGAAAATGACGATGAAATGATTTTCTCAGGTCCTTGTGGTTATTCTTTTTGATAATCCATCCCTTCAAACAGGAAGCTCCTGGTTTGACTGCCAATGGAAAATGAGCAAAAATAATTGGTGAAACATTAAAAGTCATTTGTTCAGAACGTTGCACAATGCTTTTTACGTTGTTCGCACCATCGAAAAATATACAAGTAAGAATTGCATCGCACAATAGTGCATCGTACTTTATATATTCATCAGTGTCATGTACACCAGCCTCATTCAATATGGTAAAACGAGAAACAATATATGAATAAAATGCGTACCAAATAAAACACTGATCGAGTGTTAGTTTTAAATTGTAGCGTCACAATTCAACATTCCGTGTATTATTTTAGAAATAGTCTACATTGGCAGTGTATTGACACACACACACACACACACACAAACACATACACACAGATATATATATATACATATATATACATATGTTCAGAATATGGAAAGATTCACTTCGAAAACGTTTGGGAGTTTAAAAGCATCTCGAGGGCTAAATCTTGGTAGCCCTTTTTGTGTTTCTACCAAAATATCAGTGTATCCATGTCAGTTTTTTTTTTTTGCAAGAAAAGAACAGACAAAATGATATCTGTAATATGCTTCATGCATTTGTTAAGTCTGCCCTGCGTTTAAATTGGTATTATTGTTATGCCTGATTGTGAGTAGAGTAATAGATTTAACAGTGTCACGAATATTAGTTTGTTGTCTATGCATGTCATCACATAACAGCGACTTGATAATGAATGTCAAGTACAGCAACGCCTTAAAAGGTATGTAATCAACAATGTGCATGTATTATATGCATCTCATTACACACTAAGGTTCTTTAATGAATATATCTTACAATTATACCCTAAAGTGTACTTATTCAACCATGTGCATATCTTATATGCATCTCATTACACAATGGAGACCTGATATTGGATATTACACATTAATACCTTAAAGAGTTCTTATTCAGCGGTGTGCATATTTCATTACAACCGGGCTCATGACAAATACCAATACTCTGCCCTAAACTCTAGTCTATCACAAAGTTCATTCAATGTAAAATTGAACGCATTGATAATGTTTTTAAACCAAAGATGAAGTTATATAAATTTGCTTGTCAAAAATATAAAAATGTTATGATATGAATTTGTTCGGGATTACTTTATTCTTTTTGTTGTTGTTTTTGTACCTTCCCGTGAAGACAGTAAAGTTTAACAAGTACAAACATAAACGATCTCCTTGGATAACCCTTGGTATATTAAAATCTATAAAATTTCGTGACGGTTTATATAGAAAAACTAAAATCTATCGCATTTAATTCTGTCGAATACGATAATGTTGCAGCTTTATAGCGACCTAGCTTTCAAGACCTCGCAAGTGGTTTTAAAGCTTCCTCGTCGGCGAGGTCTGCTTCACGCGTGAAACTTGCCTCGCGCTGAAACACTCAGCTCCCTTCGAGACATACCTCGCCGTGAAACTTACCTCGCGGAATCAGAGCCGCAAGAAAGTATTTAATACGGGTACCCCAACAGAATACGTAAGTGTATGCCTGAAGACAGGACGATCATCAGACCTATGGCAGGGTTAAAAAATGATAAAATTCATCAAATATATAATGACAGTTAATAAAGACAAGCAAGTGTTAAGCTTGCAAAAAATTAGCCCAATATATATATATATATGTATATATATATATATATATATATATATATATATATATATATATTGTAATTGTGTCTTTTTGCCCAGAACCACTTCCTAGTAGTCAATATCCTATTCCGCAGTCCAACTCTTTACTCTCCATAAGCTAACCTGTCCCTGTCTAACCTATATACATATGGTATTACTATTGTCCATATTGCACACGTTCCTCTGTAAAATTTTGACATAGGCTGTATCAGCCCAAATAAATTAAAGGGTCTTCAGCGGGTAACTACTACATGTTTCGGAGCCTTTTACCCGTACATGTCTCTCTGAGTAGCGGCTCCTTGTCTAAGCTAAATATTCAGCAAAGACAACCCATATAATAAAGAATAAATAGGAACGTGGCAAATGATGAATTAGCTAAATACGTGAAGTTTTGCTTATAAATGCAGAGCTTCATTATGAAAGAAGAATACCTGTCAAACAAACCATAATTACAAAATTTGTATGGTACAGGTTCAGATAATAACAATTTGACTTACCCCTGAACCAGTATGTACCCTTTCTAGCTGGACAGCTTATCCTAGTTAAACCACCCGCCAGTGTATAACTGAAGTGGAAACAAGCTGGGGCCTTATATTCAGTCCCAGTGATAGTAAAATAAACAGTTGCAACTAGACCACCTATACAAACCAAGGGAAATCCCAACAAGGACTGCAACAATGGACATCCTGCACCAGAAATGTAAAACAAACTCTGTGATGACACCTTCCCCTCAAACAATTAAGCTCTATTTAACTGCCAACCCTGACTCAATGTATCAACTTAATGTGTTAGGTTTGTGACATTTGAGAAAATACTGTCAATTTTGAGTAAATGTGCATTTATTCATGTCAGAAAAGAATGAAAGTCATTAGCTTTTATGTCAAAAACATGTTATCAAAACAAGTTTTCTTAAAACAGGATTTTGAGTACAATTAGGCAAGCTTGTAACTGTCGTCAGTAGCTGTTTGCTACATATAGCCCCTGGGGGTTTGACCTAACAGAAAACAAGCTAGCCTAAAATGTCTTAAAGGTGAACATTTAAACAGAATGATGCCAAAAGATAAAGTTAAGTAGCAAAACAGACAAGTCTAAAAACTGTAAATTATTGTAGCAAAACTTTCTAATCATCTTTGGATATTAACAGTTAAATTATAGGGCAAGTCAGAAAAGAATGAAAGTCATTAGTATTTAAGTCAAGAGAATACAACGAAAATAAAATATTTCTTAACAAGATATCAAGCACAATTAGGCAAGCTTGTAACTGTCGTCAGTAGCTGCTTGCTACCTATAGCCCCTGAGGGTTTGACCTAACAGAAAACAAGCTAGCCTAAAATGAAAGGTGAACATTTAAACAGAATGATGCCAAAAGATAAAATTAAGTAGCAAAACAGGCAAGTCTAAAATCTCTAAAATTATTGAAGCCAAACTTTCTAACCATCGCGGGATATTTACAGCAAAATATTTGATCAAAGGTACATCTTTGAATCCTCTTGACTCAAGTTTATTGTAAATAAATTTGGTTCTAGATGCAAAGTCCTGAAATTTAGAACAAATACGACCAAATCTCAAAATCTGTGACAAAAACGTATTATATCCAATAGTTTCCGAAATATTACTGCCCGGGAATATATATATATATATATAAATATATATATATATATATATATATATATATATATATATATATATATATATATATATATATATATATATATATATATATATATATATATATGTATGTATGTGTGTGTGTGTGTGTGTGTGTGTGTGTACATATATGTATATATATATATATACACATATATATGAGTGTGGGTGTGGGTGTGTGTATTATTATATTTTATATATTATATACATAATGTTGCGCAAACACTAAGGGCAACAGCGTTTTAGTCGGCAGCAGTGGGAACCAGGTAATATAAGCTCTCAACTGCGCATGCTGAGGAAGCGAGGTACTTTTCATGCATATAAGTATCTCACGCTCAAAACAGAAGAGCGAGGTCTGGATCACGGCTTCGGAGACTAAGTGAAAGCTAGCTGGCTTTCACAGCGCATCAAGCCTTCGAGGTGTCTTGTAGCGGTAGATGCGTGAAAGCTAGCTCGCTTTCACAGGCGAGGTCTCGGTCACGCAGCAATGCTAAACACAATCTTCAAGTTTACAACAAAATCCTAAAAAACAATATGTTCCAACTGAAGAAAGACTACTATCACTCAAAATTTGAGACCTTCAAAAATGATATGAGGAAAACATGGGACACAATCAAATTCGTTCTTAACTCAAGCAACAAGAAGAAAGACTTCCCCCCCTCTTCTTTCTAGTTGAGAATCGGAAACTTACAAAGAAAGATGAAATAGTTGAAAGTTTTAACACTTTTTTCACAAATATTGGTCCAAACTTAGACAACAAAATAAACACGTCGAGCTTACCTTCTTATACATCTTACAACCCAAACCGTACAAATGAGGTATTTTCCTTCAAAGAGATCAATCCCAATGATGTTGCATCTATTTTGAGAAACTTTAAATCTAAAACCAGCACTGGTCACGATGATATATCGATGAAACTTCTCAAAGGCATAACTCCTTCTCTTTCTGAACCTCTTAGCTTGATAATTAATCAATCGTTAATGACAGGAGTTTTTCCGACAAACTTAAGATTGCAAAAGTACTACCACTTTTCAAAAAAGGAGAGAGTACTCAATGAGACAACTACAGACCAATTTCGCTCCTTCCTGCTCTGTCCAAAGTGTTTGAAAAAGTAGTTAATAGCAACTTTATGATCATTTTTTTGTCCAATCAACTTTTTTACAAAAGCCAACACGGTTTTAAGAACTGGTCATTCGACTAAAACAGCAGCTCTTGAATTTGTCGATACATTTCTCAGCCTTCTTGATTCTGGAAAATTACCTGTTAGCATTTACTTAGATCTATGCAAGGCCTTTGATACATTAAATCACGATATTCTTCTACATAAACTGAAACATTATGGTATTAACGACATTCCTTTATAATGCTTCAATAGTTATCTTACTAGCAGGTTTCAGTATGTCTCTTTCGATAATGTATGTTCAGGCCTTCTGCTTCAAACTGGGCTACCCCAAGGATCTATCCTTGGATCTCTTCTTTTTACAATATACATAAACGATATGCACCTTGCTTCATCAAAATTTGATTCAATTCTTCATGCGGACGACACAACTTGGGTAAATCCTCTCTGTTCTTTTAACTACTCGATTATGTAGCACCAATACACAAGGTAACTTGTCAGAAAACATCAATAAGGAATTACAGAAAGTGTACGTCTGGCTAGCTGTTAACAAACTATTTTTGAATATAGCAAAAACGAAGTATATGATATTCCATTTCCCTCAGCTAAAAATAGATGAAATTTTAGATTTAAAAATCAACGATACTTCAATTTCAAAAACATCCGAATTTGACTTTTTAGGTTTAGGCATTCACGAAACTTTAAATTGGCAACCATACATCAACAAAATTGGCAATAAACTTTCGAAAGTGACAAGTATTTTCAGAAAACTGAACAAGTATTTACCTCTAAACACTCTCTTGCTTATGTATAATTCACTTTTTCTACCCCATCTTAATTATGCCATCCTAGCATGGGGCTTCTCATGTGACCACATTTTCAAGTTACAGAAATCTATTGTTCGGCTGATTTGTCTTACAAGATATAACGCCCATACAGATCCACTTTTTAAAACACTGAACATTCTAAAAGTCGAAGATTTATTCAAACTTATAGCTCTGAAATTTTATTTTCTATACCTTCAGAACAATTTGCCTGCATATTTCAATGATAGTTTGCACAGACACCTGTAAATCACCCATATCAAACCAGAAACAAAGAATCCATGCAACTACTTGTCCCAAAAAGAATTCATTTCATTATTAAATATCTTGAAACATGCACCAGTCCAGATTGTTTTGTGTGCAACGACTAAAGCGCCTTGTCTTTTCGTTTTCATTTAACTGCTATTCCATTATGATCAATCTGCTGCAGAAATAAATTGTTCTATGTTTTATTCATATCCTAGGTGGCCCCAGTGATAGCGGACATCTTGTCCTTAACTGTGGTCATCCTGACATAACCTGTTTTTTATATCATGTACCCTTATCTCCCAATGGAACTGTTATGTATGCGTATTTGTACCTCACCTGTATGTATTTCTGTCAAACAAACCACTTCTGAGTTCTCAGTTCTGGGTAATTGTTCCTGTTGCTACTGTTGTTCTTGTTGAGATCTCTGTACTTGCTAAATTTGCAAGCCGTCTATCCCTTGAAGAACTGAAGAGAATGGCGGGTTATTGAGGGAAAATGTCAATAGTGGCTCGTACATTCGGCAAATGATGTGGTTTACATGGCCATTGGGAAAGTCGCAGAGCTCCATTAGTAAAATAGTCAATTGAACTGGCTACTTGTTTTGTTAATGCGACTCACAAATTAACAACAAAATCCATTTAAAGTGCAAATTTCAAAAAAGAGGTCAAACAAACTACTGCAAAATATGACAAAACGGCCCGAAATAAGTTATGCAGAATAAATGTACACTTGTAGTTGTCCAGAAAATAGGCCTATGTTAGGGACAACCACGGATGTAAGAGGAAAGCAGCATGGTGACCCACATGAACCCATGCAATCAATGTCTTCGGAATGTGGCAACCTGTTTTAACATTTAATCGTCATTTTACACATCAACAAATGGACTCTTGATAGACAGAATAAGGAAATGAGTGTCTGTGATAATGAGCGGTCCCTTTTGTGTGATGTTGGTGTCCATGAAGTTAGAACGCTGATGAAACATAGCGGGTCTGCATGATGCTCATATTCCAGCCACAATTTTCGACGGGATAGCCAGCAACATAAGATAGATTCCTGTGGAAAGATTGCATGCATTACACGTGGTTTTACCTGTTGGTCTCTAAAATTGAAAGTGAAAAAAAACACTATTTATCAATAAATGGATGTTTACATGTGAGTGAGTTCAACAGGAATCAATAGACGACTGGGTAGACATTGTTTGCGCCGTATATATCCCACAGCACAGGAGTGTGCTCTTACGAACCTTTTGGTGGCCATAATTTAAGTACGAAGTGCGCATACTGGAATGATTATATGGTAATTGGAAAAGTTGATGATGATATTGATCAACATATGGGGACGATTTGCGCTAAAGAATGTACTTAGGATCCATCAAATCTCAACATTCTGGAAGTAAAGGATTGAACAAATCTAACAAAGAATGCACAATCAAAGTGCTCATACGTGTATTTTCAAAATCTGCCGTACTTGTACACCCGACATGGGTTTCGCCATTCTTCCTATGACACCTAAACAAACATGCCTTGTAAAGCAACTTTTCAAAAATAAATTGATGTTATTCTTTCCTCCTGTCTTTGTTTTTAGAACTAAAAAATGGAAACACTTTGCCTTATTGGCTAGCATACCACGGCCCAGAGTTTGAAATATATAAATTCAAAGCTGATCAAGGAGGATTTCAATTTGAGAGTCAACATTTTATGCCTTTCTAGAAATGAGAAAAATTGGTTATCTGGTTTGTGACCGGTGATATTGCCAAACCCACATGAGAGGAGATGCCTTTTGCTTCGCGGGACAGATACACAGGTGGCTTTCAATATTCATATTATCGTTGTTTTTTTTGTGTTGACGTGTTCAGACTGAAAACAGCTATGTATTTACATTAAATTTTGTGTGAATCATTGTATTACCGTCTGATAATAAGATGGAAACGGAGTTAATTTTCATGTTTAAATATGATCGCATATATCAATTTTCCAAACTAAAATAAAGAACAATCACACGGAATTCTCAAGATAAACAAGTTACAACGTTATTCTCTCTTACTCACTCTCTCTCTCTTCCTCTCTCTCTCTCTGTCTCTCTCTCTATATATATATATATACATATATATATATATGTATATATATATATATATATATATACGTACATACATACACACTCACATACATGCATACAGACATACATAAATATATACACACATATATACATGCAACCTATACTTATATTCAGTTGGTACAAAATGATAACATTCCGTGATAATAGCTTTTATTCACAAAGTTGTAATATGAGATACAAATAATCAATAAAAAAGATATAAATCAAAATGAGAGAGATAGGTGCTAATTGAAAAAAAATGATTGTTTAAAGAGAGGAAAAATCGTTCATTAAGGTTACTTGTTCTAAATATCTAGCATGTCCCTGCAGAAATTACATTTGCATGTAAAGCCGTCCCAGCTCTTAATTTCCCGCTTGAAGATATTAAATTAGCTGTGATTCTCAAACAATTTGGCAGGCTTTTCCAGACTTTGGTACATATGTGAGTAAACGAGTGTAACCCTACAGTAGTGGTACTTCTTTGGACTTGAAGGAAAGCGTTTTTGGCCCCCAAAATGGCCATGGTTGTCTACTTCAAAAAGATTACAAATACATGTTGGACTGAACTACGATATGCTTGCAACACCTGTGCAGCAATTTGTCTGACCCTGGAAAGTTCCATTGTCGGCAGATTTGCTCTTTTTAACAATGGAGTATATTCGTTTTTTACTTTTTGTACCCCTATCCCAAGGCTCGTAGTTAAATGTTTTCAAGCTTCACATCATTGATAGCCCGACAAGAGTGGCAAACCTCTTGGCAGTAATTGAAGCTGGATAAAATTTTGTACAGGAGCAGTTGAGTGTCTTTTTTATCCAGGAAATCTCTTAAACGCTTTAAAAACTTTAATTGTCTGGTGGCGGATTTTATGATATTAGAAATATGTTGGAAGAAATTGAGTCTCTTGTCTAATTGAACACCCAGCAGTTGACACTCTTCTCACTATGTATACTTGTACTATCAATAATGCTTTCAGAGTGGGTGGTTACTTTGAAAATCATCACTTGGAATTTGGAAGCAATAGCTTCCAGTTGATTGATACAGCACCATGATTTTTTTTTTTCATTTTCAAGATATCTTGTCAACGAGATCTTCTTTTGTTCTTTCTGGCCTTTGCTAGGAACATACTGTCATCAACGTAATTGAAAAGCAAACCATCATTCACAAAGCAGAAAATGCCATTCATAAGGATACCAAAATAGAAGGGGTTTAAGTCCATTTTCCCTGGATCTTGCGCTTGAGCAGCTGCTGTATAATACACTCAACACGATTGAACACATAGGTGGGCACGTGACAATGGGTGGAGACAATCAAGGTTAGGCATGACTCCAGATAATTTCGCCTATTTATATTATTTTAAATTGTTCAACCGTGTGAAAAAAATTAACTGAAGCAGAGGTAAACGATTGATGAATATGCTGCGAAATACGAGAAGCACCAGGAAAGGATCTCAGAAAGATATCGAAACAGCAGGATCTGAACGTAAAATCATAGTTGATAGCAGCCAGACCACGATGTGAGACACAGAAAGGTTACAGGCTATAAACAGCAATTTAAAAAAAACGTGCTTACTGGATGATATTTTAGGATTGACACAATCGATAAAGTGATAAACAGTCCAGCTGAGAAACTGGACATTCTCGAGAAAAGGGCAGAAGACAAGGAGAGAGAAAGATGAGAAGAGAAGAAAAGGAGAAGACCACTAGGAATAAAAAAAGGAGAGAAGTGCAGGAGAAGACAGGAAGGAAGAAAGTAGAGAAGAGAAAAGCAGAAGACAGGGAGGAAGAGAGGACAGAAGAGCAGAAGGCAAGTAGGAAGAAAGAAGAGAAGAACAGGAAAGACAGATTGGAAGAAAGGAGAGACAGAAAAGGAAAAGAAAATAGAAAATTGATCCAAAATATTGAGATATAGAATAAAAATTTTTAAAGGAAGCTCCTAAGATTAACGTGCCTCCATGAAAATCTGACAGAATCCATCACTTTTGCAAATTAGCAACCAGACAAATCCAAGAAGCTTCATGAGAACTATGAATATACGCCATATAAATTCTTCTAGAATGCAGACATATGGCATTTTCATGTATTGGTAATTTAGAGATAAAATGCAATCTGTAGAATGTAAACATGCAATCTATTTTGAGAGAAACATATCTATAAAATATTTGAAATGAAAACAATTATACAACATTACACTATCAGGGAATTAACATTAAAATGGGTGTATTTTTCGGAACAAATGTTCATTTCAAAGAAATTTTACTGTTCTAGACTTTCAAAATTTCTACCCCCATCTCCAAACTTATGATAAAGATTGATTATATGCGATGAATTCACATATTTTTCTCAGATAATGGATGATTAACAATTTAAGCATTATATTGATTCATTTTGTGACAGCTTTTGGCTTTTGATTACTATAGTTAGATGCATAAAAAAGCAAATCAATAAATAGGTTTGCTTATTGTCACAATCATTGCCTATAGAATGAAATATCTTCTGAATATTTCTCTGTAACGACTTCATTCACATTTAAGCAGGTAGTGAGGTTAAGAGAGTTGATGAGGGTTTTCTTTAGCAATGGCCGTATTGTTTCTAAAAGACTCATGTTTAAAACAAAGAAGTGTTTCGCAACACTTGGTGGTCCTCGTAAATATATTATTAAAACTCTAGTGTATAATTAACAATATCTTTAGTTATTTGGTAGAATAATGCGTGCAAGATAACATTAAATATACTAACGTTTTGGGGTGTGGAGAATGTGCATCATTTCTACGTATGTTGATGGGTTGATGGGTAGGTGGGGAGAAGGTGGGGTGGGTGGAGGATACTACGGAAAAAAACTTCTAACCAAAGTAACGTCCCGCTAAATATACAGTCACTGAATATGCCCAGGACATAGACAATAGGTTTTGTCGTGTGGTCGCTTATATTAAATAGATACTTAGGTGGGATATTCCATATGACTTACCATTTATGTTATGTTTCCTATCATATAAACCATTCCCTAATGCACAATATCTGGCCTGCTAAAAGTTTAGGGTCCATCAGATTACATGCGAAATATTGAATAAATCACTTACATTTGTACTTAAGTTGCCACCGGAATATTTAAACAATGCTTGCAGCATCACTTACTTTTGCAGTTTAGATGCCACAGGAATATTTCAACTGTGTTTATAGCATCACTTACTTTTGCTGTTTAGATGCCACTGGGATATTTCAACTATGCGTTTGGAAGTACAGACATATAAAAATGGCTGAAAATTGAGTACTAAGCTTGCAGGGCCTGTGGCGCCACCTTATTTGACTGAACTGATTAACTAATAGGAGTGCATGCAACTGCGACCATGCTCTCCAAATGTCCCAGTTGAAGTTTTATCAAAGGCCAGGTCTCTGAGTGCAATTATATCCCATATGTAGAGAAATTAATTGCCAAACAAAGAATCGCTGACAAGCTTTTGTAGTTTTTCTTCTACACATCAAAATACTACAAAAATCATCTTTGTCCAAGCCGTTTATGAGAAGTAACGATAAATGTATAATTGGAGATTCCTTCCATTATTTCTCACTTCTCCTCACCAGTTTCCGATTCACTTTTTTACTAAAAACAAAAATATAATAAGATTGGTTTTGGATATACTGTTATCGTTTCTTTTGAATCGCTACCAATTATAACTGACATATATCATACTGTTCACTTGATGGCTCAAAAGATCTTCCAGATAAAATGTTATGTACTAAGCAACAATTATGAGCACACTACTTTACACTTCATGCTCAAAATTTAACCTTATTGTGGGCCATTATTGTTGCTGTTAGTGTCATAGATTTTTATTGCCTTACATGTTACAATTATTAGAATATCAGCGGTTCTTAGGGACCAATAATGAAAAAGGACAATTTAAAAAAACAACATCTCACGATACCTTAAGCGAAGCAGCCCGAAAGTAAATCGCATGTGTTGTAAAATCGGAAATTGGCATCCTAGATATAGGATAGTTGTTCCTTTCCTTTCCTCAATAAGGCATACTAGCATGTCTTGTATTATACATACAAAAATAAGCTGGTAATCGATATATATCATTGATATCCTATGCTCTACTGTTTAGACGATATAGCTCATTTGGAGGCCCACCAGATAAGCTTCCTTTGGGCATCCCAAGTCTTGTTGATCAAAAGAGTACTGCGCGTGTGACATGTCACGTTCATAAGGTTATCCCAACTGAAGACGTTTTTCTTTAAGTCATCAGTAACCAAAATGGCATCGAAAAAACTGCAAGCGAACTTGTTGTGGATATATAAGGAGCTGGTTTAACTCCCAAAATATTGTTGTGGAAAAGGGCATTTTGCAGGAGTAGTCATGAAGTTGGAGGACTACGGTTGACTTCTGAGTAAAAAGATCAATACATATCTATTGCAGCACTAAAGAACATGCTTACACGGTCACAGAGATACAAATAAGGTCTCGCAACGTCGTAACACCTTTTGTGCCATGCATTTCTCTTGAAAACAGCAAGGATCAGACAAGAATAAAAAGACGCCTGACCGGATGATCTGCTTGTGTATGATAAAGCTGGCCTTGTTGGCCACAACAAAACGACAATTTGTATATTAGAACATCTTGCAAGCGCCCATTCCAGGGCAACTTGCATTAAAACAAAAAAAAATGTGTCCACTGTCTACCTCACATCTTTAAATTTCACCTGCACAGAGACAGCTGAAAAACGTCTTCATTTTGGATACCTTTTCGCACGATACATACTAACGCGTACTATATTGTCTATATTCCTTTGGTGTAGATTTATTCTGCAGGGTCCGTCCGTTTTCGGCTACTCCATTTAAAATATTACCGGAGTTGAAAACGTTAATGATATAAATAGAGTGATCCGTTACTTAGTTTGCTATGTATATTGGTTATATGTTTTCAGTGCTTGTAATAAAAGTATTTACCGAAAGAAATTGACAAATGAATAATTCGTGGAGGTCATTGGAGGATTGATCCTGTGCTTACACATTATTGATTTATTGGGCAGGTATAATTTGTTAGAGCAACATGAGTAAATTACAAATCAAAGAAGTTGTGTAGTGTTACAAAATCTATTAAAAAGGTCTTAGTTTAGACTTATTTTTAGAGAAATAATAGGGCTTATTAAATTATCTAGTATAAACAACATAAATAACAAAACATGTTACTTAAAATAAGTGTCACATGATCAAGATTAGATGTCGACTTAACCCCATCCACAATCCAAAATAGTTTACTCCTTTCCGTGGCTTATAACGACTCTCGGTAGACGGAAAATAAGTCAACGCTTATAGTCTTCCCTTGGACGATCTGATATATTTTTGTGACTTGCGGGAGGCCAAATGATTTTTCTCAGAACACAAGGTCTGAAAACCACGTTTTGGGCTAAAAAAAATGCCGCTGCTTGTTTCATTTTTTAAACTTCTGATACTGAAAAACCTTTATAGCAAATTCAAATATTTGTTGGATATTGCATGATCTTCGGGGTGTTGAAAAACAAATTCGAGCAAGAGCGTGTGATCCATGTTCATTCAAACTCATTAACCATGGATTCGGCCACTAATCTTTGTTGCTTACTCATTTAGCCGCCTTATGTTGACGTAACAGGGTCTTGGAAATGTGGTATCCATAGCAATAGAAATTATTATTCGAGCATTATAAACCTTTAGTAATTTCCCTCGACATTGAACCATAATTTCGGGTTTTCGTTGCACACTGAATACATATCTTGTAACCAGTCTATATATTGTGAATTACATTGCGATCAGCGTACCAGTGCATTCTAAAACTGCAAAATTGAAATCAGTAATAGTAATGCATGCATTTTAACACAGCCATTTCCTTCGAGACATACAATTTACCTTTCAGTTTTATTACCTTATCCACCTTCAATACAATTTGAAAGTCTGAGCAAAATCCCTCCACATTAACAAGCCAATGCAGTGTGGACATTATATAATTAATCATTTGTGTAGGCCTGCTCCGAGTGTAAAATCTGGGTTCCTGGAGACAAGTGTAGGTAAGTACAAAGTTAAAGGCCTCGTTCTCAGTTGCATAGCTGGGCAGTGCTTATGTAAACAAAGCAGCATGAGTACATCGTGGTCCCTGCTATTTGGGAGAGTTCAGGCGCAATCATCTCAAAATGCTTTTATATTTACCCAAACATATCATGTTTAGGTATTTCTATGTAGTTACAAAATTGAATAACAGTTTCTGATGTGCTTGCAACTGAAATTGGAGATAGAGAATGACAAAATAGGGTATAACTTTATTTCTTATGACCCTGCCAAATCCTGGTTTCATGAGTTTTGTATTAATTCAAATTAATACAAAACTGCTGTTGCATCATTCTGTGTATAATGCTGCAAAACTGGATACAATACTGGCTCAACATCCAGCAAAGGTGAATACATGGTTCTTGTTACCATGCGAGTGGACAGCCAACCACAGAACCCTTGTGCAAATGTCACCATGCAAAATAACTAGCCCTGAGTTTATTTATCTCTCAGCGTCGGATCACATTAAAGGGGTGTGATAAGTGATCCATCACTTATATGAGAGTCCGTACCTTTATTGGGTCAAGATTAATGGGCCCTTTACAAGCTTCCTGTCACCCAACACCCCACTCAAGTTAAGGGAAAAAAATGAACATTCTATGGCAAATTGTATACTTGTTATCAAATTCAAATTCAAATTCCACCCCCTAAATATGGAATTTGGGGGTTCCTTTCTTTTTGGCTGAAAATGGGCACAGGGTTGCTACTATCCCACCACCGTCAATTGTATTATGGATTTGTATGCTTTGGCAGTGCATTTTGGTGCAAACTGCCAGAAACAGACCCCATGTTACAAAAGTGGAGCTTTGTAAAAAAAAAAAAAAAAAAACGTGGATTTTTTGCAAAATGGCGGATTTTAGAGGTTGAAATTCAAGTCGGGTCACAAGATTATTTCCTTCTCATTTAGACCTACATCTTATTGTTTGCATCATAAAAGAGTTCTTGGAAAAGATAGCAAAATATCCTGTCATCACTTTGCTTGTGCAAAATTCCATCAAAATCTATGCACAATTCTCCTAGTTATTTGGGTCCGCAATGGCTGACAGGTCAGAAATTAAATAGACATATTGGATTAACATGGCCTTATAATTCGACGGGGGTAATTCCTTCATGTGGATTTATATCTGGGGAAAGATGATATATAAAGGTAAGAGATTATATCACATCTTTTGTACCACTTTTTTTTTATTTCTCATTTATATGGATACTAGTTAATAACATGACCGCCATATTGATTTTTTTAAGCTTGGTGACGCCACAGCCTAAGGCTAAGCTTGCAACCAAGGCTTGCTGATAGCCAATCAACTCTTCCATGTCTCAGCATTTGACCTGTTAATGCGCAAGAGATAGATAGATAGATAGATAGAGAGAGAGAGAGAGAGAGAGAGAGAGAGAGAGAGAGAGAGAGAGAGAGAGAGAGAGAGAGAGAGAGAGAGAGAGAGAATTACGTTATAACTCCTCTTGTGAGAATTCCGTATGATTGTTCTTTTCTTTAGTTTGGAAAATTGATATTTTCGATCACATTTAAACATGAAAATCCACTCCATTTCCATTGTCATCTCGTTATCAGACAGTAATATAATGATTCACCCAAATGCAAATATATGGGGGTTTTCGACACAAATTTTCGACACAAAAAACAACGATTATATGAATATTGAAAGCCACCTATGGAGCTGTCCTACCATCATGAATTATATGTGTATATAAATTCGACAACTAAAGCAGATTTTAAATATTAAAATTGTTGGTATCGAATATGTAAACGGCATCTTCGCTTATAATTGTTTTAAGCAATATGGCTTGACTTTTCCAAACTTGGTGGGGATCTACCTTGGGTGGGTTTCTACGGACTTGGTGCCATGGGTTATACTCCAATTATTTTTCGATTTCAATGACATTTTGAGGGGGCAGTAATCTCGAAAAAAAAAATCTCCGGAACCACTGGACACGTCTGGGGACCCGAAGATTTAATTACTTCAGGTGGTGCTGCGAGTTTTCTGTATTTTTACAATTTTTTGTGTGCTTTTGCTTTTTTCGACTTTTTCATCGAAACCGTCGCAAGATTGTGCTAAAATGTGCGAAATTGTACTTTGTGGAAGGGTCGAAAAAAATTGGTCACAAGGTTTTTGATGCTGTGGTTCCCTGATTTTAACGGATTTCTCAAAACCGGTATTGGTTGGTTAATGATTACATTCCTAATAATTACATTGTAAGTCAAATGAGATTGCAACACAAAATTACATTTTCGACAAAACTCTCACAGAGATGTACTTTGGGTCAATCTCTCTTACATGTGCGCGCGAGTGGTTTGCTTCAGTGATTCTGTTTTTCTGTAGACTTTTGTGTGTGTGTGTGTGTGTGTGTGTGTGTGTGTGTGTGTGTGTGTGTGTGTGTGTGTGTTTGGTTGGGGTTGTTTTGGGGTTTTAGTTTTTTTTCTGTTTTTGTTTTTGTTTTTTTTTCTTTTTTTGTTTTGTATCATTTTGTTTTAATTATTTGTTTGGGTTTGTTTTGTTTTTGTTTTGTTTTTGCTTTTTTTTTTTTTTTTTTTTTGTTTTTTTTTTTGTTTTGGTTTTTTTTTTTTGGTTTTTTTTTGCGGGAGGGTGTTATGGTTTTGGTTTCGGTTTTTTTTTTTTTGTTCATTTTTGGGCAAAATCTCTGCTCAACAGTGTCAGTATTACATGGGGACATTTCTGGGGACCCTGGACCTGAATTTGTTCAACAGATGGCACTGCAACTTTTCCATTTTTCCAAAAATTATTGTTTTTTGTCATTTTCAACCTCTCCAAAACCATAGTGCACAATGCATTCAAACTTGAAGGATTAGTATCTTGTGGAAGGATCAAACAAAATATTTTACCAGGCAGTGATACTCCAGATCCCTTATTTTTAACGGATTGAGCCGTGTGGTCGGTTTTAGTCTGTTGTCAACAATTTAGAGAATAGAGCATGCAGGCGCTGATTCTCAAGGCTGAACAATGGATTCATTCCGTGTAGTCAGTTAGATTCCTTCATCAGTCTCTTCTAAGGTCTCACAATTGTTTTTACTTTCCGCACAGGCATGATTAGGTCGGTAAGCAAACTAATTTTCGCCTTGCCTGTCAAGATTTTGAAGGTGTGTGCACGTTGTTGTCATCCGCATATTGATCGTTGGCTGCATATTCATTCCCCGACGGGCACGGACAATCATTCACCAAACATGGACGTCATAGTGGTTCATAGTGTTTTGTACCACAACATGCGTCAGCCACCAATGGTGTTATGTTTTACGACCACCGAACGGCCGTGTGTAAATTTCAATCACTGTGAAACTTTAGTGTGTAATAGTGACCACGTTAACATTCACTCCATGTGGTAGCATTACTTGAATGAACAATGAGATATGTAATCATGAACATTGAAACAATGACATTGTGGTGGACAATCTCTTTATTTCTATTCTGGTTCTTTTGAAGCATTATAAATCTTGTCGTTTTAGTAAGTTCTGCGAAGCCCTCTGCCTTGGGTGGGGTCAGTCAAACTTGCAGTCCGTCAAAGACCCCTTCGCTAGTCTTAACGGCGCTAGGACCCCTCACCTTTGCTATACACGTCCATTATAATGGAGCTGTACCTCGCCTGGTGGTAGTGTGTTGGCACTGTGAGTAGTCAGGACCCAGCTCCCATGGGGATTCTAATTTGTTTCCACTTATATAAAAACCCGCCGGTACTTTCGGACCTGTATCCACTATCGGGGCTACCTTCTACCCTAAGCTCCATCTTTCACTCAACAGAGGGGCTTGTCAGGTCCGACTAGCGGTGATACCTAGTTCGTAGCCTAGGGGCGACCTCAGTGTCTGATACAAAATCCCTATTCGGGGGCCCATAGCTGCCTACAAGTGCTAATTGTGTGGCGTTGCATTTACATCTTTAGGTAATGTTAGCTCTCTACAAGTCCCATTATATATTGTACATTACATTCATTCGACAAATTAACCTTTCCTTAACACTAATCACACATATATTTTTGAATACTACCTCTTCAAATATCAAATCGGGACAAACCCATAATGGCTGCCATTTTTGAAAAGTGTGGATTCCGCATCCAATGGTTTGTAATAAATGAGGATAGTATTGGGACGATCTGGGGTGGAGGGGTTATAATGTGAAAAAGAAAAGATTTATATTTTGCAAATACTTCAGTTCATCAATAATAATATGATATATGCTGTGGATGCAATTCATGTTGAAATCCAAATCAAATGCATTTTGTGCGACTGCCCCATCGCATTGTGCAATGTTCGAAATGGCGCTCGTCACGTGGCGGCCCGAGGTCTATCGTGTCGCATTTGGAATTGTAACTAAAGATGATAATTGCTTCAGACACAGCCGGGCAAGCAGATTAAAGTTAAGATAGTAAGTTATGTTTAAATAGCACTTTAACGACCGTTTACCTAGGTAAATCAGAGAACAGCCACCTGGAACCTAGGAAAATATTACGATAACGATCACAGAACAAGTGGGGCAATGGCCTATGCTGTTTCACCAAACAACCATGGCTATGCCTTCTTGAATTTGGTGTTGCTATGCTGTTTCCCCGGCCCAAGTTAACCCTCCAAATAGGTTGAAATAAAATGCTTGTTTGAGTTGACTTTACTGCAAAATAACGGCACAGGATGGCCACTTTCTCGATAAAATCTTTCAGCTTATGTCCATCAATTTTTATTAGGGAAGGGCGGCTTGAAAGTAGCTTTTTTTCCATTAATGTTAGGGTTGGGCTTTTAAGTATGGTCTGTCAGGTTACCAGAACCACTCATAAATTTTGTTAGGCCTTCGGTAACTTGAACATTTGTTGAAACATGTTCAAAATGAATGTTCTTTACCCTTTTACACATTGCCTCATTTGACGTCAGTTTAATTTGTCACCTAGGCAAGGAGGCACTTGTATATCGAACAAAAAAAAGGGCCAGAGGGTGCTGTAGCTCTCTGGCCACTTTTTCAACCCAGAAAAGTTTTAGTGTGTATTTGCAAACAAAGCAGGCTAGGTATTCGCAGACAAGGGTGCTTCGTTACTTCCGCTCTTGTCTAACCATAAATGTCTTTACCCGCGACGGTATTGGGATAAAGTTTTTCTGATAAAGCAGCTTACTGAATAAGACGCAGAACTGTAATGGTGCTCGTTGAAATTGCAAATTATTTAGCATATTATCAAATTGATAAGGGCTTCAAACAGCACACCAACTACTTCAGGGGTACAATATTCCGACGGGATTATTATTGATAGTGTTTTTAAAAACTTTTGTCGGCCTTGGGCCCTACGCAGTGCCAGAAGTAACCGCTGCGTACTCTCCCCAAGCACCAAGAAGCCTTATACATGCCATGTATTGCCAACCGACCTTTAGTTCACCCAAAATAGTCAGTTTAGACTATACTACTAAAAATTGACACAACAAATAAAGTATTTTGTATACAGAGTAGGCTCTGCTGGACAGTCAGATTTTATTGCTGGGAAATAAGTAGGGTATTGTAGCATCATAAATAATATCCATTGCAATACAAAAAACATAAGTGCCATGCATGTATATTGATAGATTCTGGATACATAGCCAAAATTAGTTAAACTTGCCCCCGCACCAAAACCAGAGAGAAAACCCCTATTTTGTGGGCTAAAAACTCTGGAAAGCGTAAGGCAATGGGCAAACTAGCCCCAGGTGACATGTTCGTGTACAAAAGTGCCAATTTTGAAATATCTAGATAGTGTCTCCACAAAAAAGAAAATTATTACGATCGACTGTCGAATCGTAGAAAAAGAGCCTGGAATGATTTCCCTGTGCCGAAACAATGATTAAAAAGCCCTCTTGGCCACGTGACCCCCAGTCAAGCACGCGCAGCCTTTCGCGCCCTTCTCAATGTGGTCATACCGCCAAAACACTGGTTTTGTTCTATTCTACGAACCAAACAAAACCGTTTATTTTGTTGCCTGGAATGAATACCTGGTGGGAAGACAGAACAATCCCCTTGTTTCCTTCACTCCACTTGGTCCGCCATTTGGCTACATGCTCAGAAAAAGTGACTCAATTTTCAGTGAGTCTACTTTGGTTTTCATGCTAAGAGACTGCAGTACCGCAGGGCACACATAAGGCCAAAGGGTCAGTTATAAATATAAACTTTCTAATTAGTTCATTAGTTCACGAAGAGGGCGACAGTGCACTTAAATTATTACCCTGGGGTATCCGGTGTTGAGGTAGATCAAGTGTGGTAAAGATAATCCAGAGTTTTGTATTCTTTGAAAGCCAAGGCAGGGATAGCAACAAGAATAATGCATATCCGAGCTTCTGTTTGAACTTTAAAGAGAAAGTGATTCCTTTCGGACACGCTTAATTAGGAAACGGTCACCCTGGATCTCACCATACGTGAAAGTGAACGGAATAGATTACTGGTTTTGCACTGTCAGTCCGATACCCTTACGAAACATTTATAGAATCGTGCCACCACATGTAAAGCTGAACGTTATAAACAACTGTTTTTTCTCTGTCATTGCGATTACATTCAAATAACGTCTGTCGGAATATTCACCTTTTATTCACAATATAATTTGATGCGAATAACAAACCAAATGCAGGAAATCTGCTTCACCATTAATGGGATATTGAAAGAAAAACAGCTGTTATCGATTGTTGAGTATGTTATTTGACGTCAAATCAAAATAGCGCATGGTTATACATATAATATGCGCGCTGAGGGCTGCCTGCTGATCATTCAATGCGCTGTCAATCTGAACACCACCTCGCTGACTTCTTTGAAGAGCTGCTGCCTAAAATTTCAACACAAGTCTGCTTGTATGAAATCCGAATGTAAGTTTCTTATACTTTGTCATATCTATGTTACTTGGGGATTTATTCGTCGCGAGTAATACATGTGGTGTGATGCAAGTCGTAGGTAACTTTCGGTAAATGCATGAGATCAGTTGCATTTACCAACATGGTAAACTGAAGATTAATAGGATACAATCTCTCAACATCCGTATAACTGCTAAATGGTACTTTACTTGCCCGATATAGCGCATGCTGATCCGGCAGGTAATTTAACCGTCTCCCCTTCGAAGACTCAGTCAACAGCTTACTCATGCGTGGGCCTTGCACTTAGCGCCTCAGACACGCCACGAAAGATTTTGACCTGATTCATGTTATTTTTATGGTTCTCATCGGATATTTTGATTCGAATTATTTTTCATAAATGTTGATATTTGTCAAAATCATTGAACCAGACTACATTTGGCCTTGGCCGGTTTAAGGGTAAAGGGTTAAATGTAATTTGCCTCAGGTATATATGATGTTTATACCATGATGGAAAATTTTCTTACAAATGCGATTTTTCGCTCATGTTGTGCCTCTTCAAGGCCTGCCGTTTTGTGATTGGGGCGCAGAGATAAAGATTTTGTACTCATGTCGGAAATTTTTAGATGTAACGGCGGTTATTACCCGTCACAAAATACACGTTTTATATAAGCCTAGTAAAATTACACTTACAGGAAATGTCGGATTCATATTCGACTCTGCTGCCATTAAGTACACTTTTACTACACTTTACACCGAAAATACGACTTTGCTCCAAAGCCGTCCTTATATACACCTTCACCTCAAGAGGCTTGCTGTGGGTTTCAGCATGTGTCAATTCTACATGGATCAATGTTTTTAATTGCATGATGGTATACTTGGCCTTCGAAAACCTCGTTACACAACAGTGAAGACATAGCAAAAGATTTTCACCTGACCAATTAGTTGTTTATATTAAGAAATAATGTCGAAATTGTTCGTAATTTCATTTCAAATGGTGGGTACCAATCGACCTTCTGTTAACAAATACACAGTTTTTTCCCACCATTTTTATGCCTGTGAATGGAACCTACAGGAACTTTCAGGACATTAAGATTCTCTTGCTTTCACATTGGGGGAGGGGTCGTTTGTTGCTTCAATATTTCTCTTAACGACTGGTAAGACACCAAAAACCTTTGCATGGCCGATTTTGAGATTTTAACGGTTTTTACAAGATGAATGTCCTTTCTATTAGTTGTCAAAATTTCAAGCTTTGAACTACTGTAGAAATATGAGAAAAACGCCCAAAACCACACAAGCATGTGGACATCCGAACGTCCATGTGTCATTATTTGGTTTTACAACCGCCAAACGGAGCAGTGCCACCCGTCAATCATACTTAACAGCCTGTCACCTGGCTGCAGGTAGCAACGGTCCATGCCAAAAGGAGAGTGGTATCAGGGCGCCAATGCGGAAAAAGGCGACATGCCGAAAGTATGTTTGTGGGCAGGAAAAAGATACAAACATGCTAACATATCATAGCCTTAGTGGTTTACTTTATAGCTATCTTGCTTGTTTTGTGTTCTAACGAAGGGAGACTTTAAATGTTCAAGAGGAGCGGCAATCGTCTGACGATGTCCCTTCAAAGGCCGTGCCGCGATGGATTACCCCAGTGGTCCTGCACACCAAAGACAGGCGGGGAAAAACTGACACTTGATTCAACAATACCCACGTACATGATAATATTTTATCGAAACCCAGGGGTGAGGAAATAAAAGTGCAAATAAACACATCGAAATAACCATAAACGTGAACAGCAGAGAAAACACACAAAATAACGTTACAAAATTCAGGTGGGAAAGAGAATTTGAAACTCATTGACAAAATAACCACAAAATAATGACACGCTAACTAAGTGTCTTGTGTACAGACAAGTCTAACAAGCTAACTACATAAAGTATCCAGATAGGAGTAAATACAATAAAATACTATCCCTAAAAACGTGATGAAGAGGTAGGGGGCGGTAGACCAAACCCGTCATCCGTGCACAGACCACGAGCGGCCGTAGGCCGCCCACCGAATCAAGGCAACACAACTTTCGTTGCCAGGCTTGAGGTCACGGGGCCCGAAGGGCCGCCTCCAAGACGTGACGCTTTGAAACCAGACTGTAGATGTCGCCGTTTGACAGATCGCTGAATAATGCTTTCTGTACTTCAAAAGCTCTCTTTTTCATGTGATTGGCCAAAAATTGATTGACAACCTCCCCAAATGTTAAGGGGCGATGTTTTCTACGTTTTGTACAAATATCAGCTCAACTCAAGCAAATGGTATTGTTTCAGAGGCAAATGATCAACATCAAAGGCCTTTGAAGCTTGTTTTCTCAGAAAGGATAATAGGACGAGAACCCCACCTAAGAATGGTTATTCCAAGAAAACGGCTGGGCGAAATTTAATCCGGTTAACGGCTTTTGATTCTGTAATGTCTGAACTGCAAAAACAATTCAGCGATTTGCAAAATTTTGCTTCGTTCTTTTTCTATGAAATGAAGAAAATGAACATTCTGAAAATCAAAGGGAAAATTGAAACGTCAAACTTTGAGGATGGATGACAGAAAAACGAAACCAAACATGAAAAATCGTAGGATAGGTTTTTGTTGCCAATATGTCAGGATTAAGATGCAAGTGTAATTATGAATTTATCACAAATAATTAGTGACTTATATCGACATTTATGGGGTGGATGCTTTGCAGTCAACTTTCAATTGTTTATTCAACAATTAACATCACAGACACCCAATTACGGGCCATATAAATTCTTTGGAGTATGACAATTACACACATATATGATATGTTATCCTAACACAAATAGAGTTTGAGCTAGGATGTACTTAAGTGGGATTTATTTTTGGTGTCTTACCTGTCCTTAAAATTCAAAATACGAACAACAATTTACAAAACAACTGACTGTATGGAATGGAAGACCAGAAGGCTAAGCTGCGCACTGCCATCCAGCAAAAGAAACATACCTATAACAAACTATAAACGACTGCTAAATAAGCATTACACAAATTATAGCAGTAAAACATTGAACAATCTACTTATTCATAAGCATTACATACATTAAAGAAGTAGAACAGAATATAAACTGCTGATTAATAAGGATTACATAAACCATGGAAGTACAACAGGTGATAAACTACATATGAGCATACTAAATATGAGGATGCAAGAGGATATGAAAAGAAAAAGATTTAATCAGACTATGTTTTCACCATGATATAGACATTACCATACAGTTAGCATCGAAGTTAAGGACAACAGGCACATTACCAAATGAACATGTGACAGAGTTCTAAACCGGAACTCAAAGTATAAACATAGAAATAATCACACACTGAGTTTTCTATTCAGAAATATTAGAACATTGATGTCAATTTATATATTTTTACCAGGAATTTAGGTTTCCTTTAAAACAATAAATTGGAACTTTTAGTTTCATCTGATATGAAGTTATAGAATTTAAATCTAATATGTGGTGTACTTTGCAAGAAATAAGCAGTCTGATATGGGCAGTCGGATAAGGATTTTTGTTTCTAGCATAATATTATGTGTTTAATAGCTATTTTTGAATCCAAAATTTAGAAACAATACGCCATTTAACTGACTGAAGACAAGCTAACAAGCAATGATAACGTACACTCTGAAAAGGGGAGACTGTTGGTAGCTATATCGTTGGTGTTGTGAGAAGGTAATAAATCGCCCGGCCCATTTTTATAGCGTAACTACCGGCTTGGCATAAATTTGATTTGTTGACCCACAGGCCTTGATAAAAAAATATATGTGGATAATTTAAAAGGCATAATACAACTAACTTTTTATGGAAAAACAAACTATTCTTTGTATAATATGCAAATAATGGGTCAGATAATTTTACAATTATTACTTATATATGCTTGCAAGTTTAGTTTTTGTGCCATGTATATAGTCAAAATTCGTAGCGGGTATGACTCACGAGACTCCTATTATGAGCATAAATAAATAGACTTTTTTAAAAAACAGATACCATTAGATCTGGTCCAATTCGAGGCAAGCATATTAAGATTGAACCAATCTATTAATCTTATCAGTTTTTTTTTTGCGTTTGAAGCTATTATTACTTTTCCACTCAAGATGCCATTAGTATTATCAAACAATCTAGAAGTACCAAAAAGGGCCTGATTTTTGCCGATATTTAGTATAAACGAAAAGTGATGATGGGTCTTCCTCGGTGCACTTTGGCCGCTTTGCCCATTAAGTTAATAATGTAGACTAAGTTCCTGGTTGTATATCAATAATGATTACTATTATCATCATCATCAACAACATCATTTCTGAATCTACACCTTTAAAACGGGGCGCCGTGGGCAGGGCAGAACCCACGGCGCGTCAGTTAGGCTATTTACATCAGGTCATAGTAAAAGAGTCATGATGTATAATAAACATTTGAGAGTAAAATGTTCCACATGTAAAAAACATCTCAGGAGCCCCTATTGACAAAAGAGCAAGGCCTGCTACAGTAGCTAGAAATAGTATCGCAAACATGTACACTAATGGACACGACTCTTGTAAGAATCAGACAAAGGACATGTATCACTGACTCTGCTATTGTTATGAAATTGGCCATGCATGTGTGCTGGTTGGGGTGAAAAATCTGCTAGCACAATGAGTGTCAAACAGCTGACAGACTATCAACGTATAGTGGATGGAGCACGGCATACAGTACCCACCCGAAACTTGAAAGCCCATCTCTCCGTTTGTTGTTCTTCTATCGTGCCTCACCTCCGTTGGTTGATATCACTCTACGAACCGGAGTACTCATGGATCTAAACAATTTCTACATAAACTATTGAGGAACGTTAGCACATTGAATTTGAAGGGCCAACAATAGCTCAATAATGTTTAAGTCAGGACTAGAACCTAGGTGGCCACTGCATGAGAACATACTCAAAATGGTCCGCATGGCATTACATCACAATTCTCCTTCGGCGAGGCTTGGCATTATCATCGTGAAAGATGAAACCAGGCCACACAGCATCAATGCAAAAAGTATTGCAATTTCATCTAAAAGATGTCGGTATTTAATACAAGTCGTGGATTCATCAATAATATCTGTCGGTTATTATCAGTGATGAAAGCTTTTGCATGGAGAGTGTGACTGTTTTCACGATTCATGCCACCGGCGTGTGATCGTCCAGTCTGACACCCTGCACCCAGTTCTAGCTCTCAAAATCTCTTTTCCATCCACACCAGTGGTAAATGGATAGTTTTTACATGCTTCACCAGTGTATCGTCGTATTCATGGTCGGTGACCCTTACATGGCCCAAACGAGGTTTGTTACAAACATTGCTTATTTTGTTCTTTTTTGCCATAAGGCAACATATCATAGGGGGTGGACATTAATTTATTTGGCTGCCCTTTTCTAGGTTCATCCAGCCCTTTGAAATAGTCCGACAATTTCCCCCTTTAACTGTCACGTAGTCATGTTTGTAACAAGGCAGACCTGGTGTGTGACTTCTGACAGATTTTGTGCCACAACCTCTCCCCATTGTTTTCTACTCTTAGCCCAATGCAAGACAACACTTGACCAAACAAATGAATAAACATAAATAAAAAGGTTATGTGCCGATGTTAGGCATGTTATAAAGACTTTCCACACAGCAAACAGATATAGAATTACAAATCATATGAGATTGCTCAACTTTTGTACGAAACTTTAATTAAAAAGTGAGTTGCTGCGTCATTCTCGCACCCGCAAACGCACCATCGTATGTCTGACGTGCACCACCTTTCTTTATCCTCGCCCAGTCCGAGACAACGTGTGTGAGCCAGAAATTTCAGCCGTGCACCTTCAAAATTGTTAACACTAACAAGATTATTTTCAAAAGGGAGTTGCACCCTTTAAAAGCCTATACCAGTACAGGTACTTTTGGCGTCAAGTTCAAGGAAAAATAGAGCACATACTTCTCAAAGGAGCGTTCCATGAAGCTGTTGAGCCACGCGCAATGCCCCACGGAAAATGGTGATCCGTACCCATGTTAATTACTGGTAAAACATGTCTCAGCCATTTACATAAGGCCAGCCTTTTTTCTTGGCGTTATTGTACGTCCATCGTTTCATTAAAAATGGATTTACGCAACTTCATACCAGGTATATATAATATCGCATTCTCGCATTCTGAAAATCTTTGATTCTAGAAAGGTCAAGAATTAGCTGTAATGGTAATCAGTCAAGTTCCCCCAAGGCTACCATTGTCGGATTAGAATAAATTTTTAAAAATTGCTTAGCTAAAGTGAATAGCATGGATTTAAGGGCTCTAACAGATTCGTTTGTCGCATATAACCATACAGTATTGTCGTTGAAGATAGAATAACAATTTTCCAAAGGCTGTTCTCAAAACTGACTCTATTGACATTCTTGTGTGCTGAAATACATAGATAACCACGTACATGTAGTCAATATACGTTTGAGGTAAAGTAACTTTTAATGTGGTAAATGTCAGCCAAGGACTTAGAAAACATTATTCGCCAATAATTATATTCAGTACATTCTGGTATAGACTATGAGTGCCCAACAACCACTTTTTATTAGGATCTGTTCTCTTGCCAATAACCATTACCCTTGACTTTTCCTTGTATCATACCCTACTTTTTATCAAAAACATTAGCAAAATTCAACCATCTACGAAATTCCCGTCATGTTCAGGCATAGTTCCAATTCACCTGAACACAATAAACAAAGAACGTTTTCACTTTTGGGAGGTACACCAGAATATTTAGCGTTAAGCATGTCTACCAAATCAATCATTAACAGGGAGGACAAAGATGGAGACACAATACAACCCTTTAAACCCCATTTGTAACTTCATACTTCAAGCCTTGTATAAGGCACCAAGCTTTATCTTGCATCCACTTGTTGCACAACTGAAAAAGGCTTTTATCTATCCACGGTGTCAAACGCTTTCGTTATATCAAGAAAAAAGTCAATTGTTCCGTTTACGCTGTATTCTGATGATATAAAGACCTTTGAGAACAATTGGCCGTGTAGTCTTCTGTCTTTCATGTAAACATCAAGGAGCGCAGCCAGGATATTATATTCCTTTACGTATGTTCTGGACAAAAAGACACAGATACAATAAATTGTCTTTCTTTTACCGATGTCAAAACTTTATACACGTTTCATGTGACAGTGACCCCACGGTAGTTACCTAATGAATATGTACATCCTTCCTTGTGAATTGGTTTCACGTAGCTCTGAAACCAGTATTCTAGATATTCTAACAACGATTTACAAAAGTGGAAAAAAATCAACCAATATATTTACCAGATATGAATTCTTTGGATGTACAATCAAGCCCACATGGCTTACCATTGTTAATTTCTTCATTGCAAAACGTACTTTTTCAACGTCAATTAATACATCAGTTAGTCGCATGGTATCACCGCAATAAGTTCTAAGCTTAGCTACCTTCCTATCAGTGATATTGACCACAGGTGGGCTGCTAGTTTGACTACATGTACCAAGATTTTTCCAATTTTCCCTAATACTTTACTTGTTTCTGTTGGTTCTTCTATGGCACGAGTTCTATCATTTAGTTCAGCAATCCTTAATCGAAAATTGTTGTTGCTGTTTAGTCTCTTCAACATTCTCCAGTGGGCCTTAGTGTTTTGTGGGAATTGGCCATTAGAAGTTTCACTGTACGGGACACTATTTTCCTTTAAATCTTGTCTTGGATTTCATGTTTACATTTGAGATATTCCTCCCAGGATTCTTGTACTAGATCAACATTTAACGTTGCTTCTGTTTGACCTGTATCTGTACAATCTCTGACGACCGTTTATAAGTTTACTAAATTGAACTTCTGTATTTATCACGCGAGTTTTACAAAAACTGGATTTGAATCAACAGAGAAGATTGACTGGCTCAATGGCTGCATAACACTTTTGAGTACGTTTTCGAATAACGACTGTAAGTGACATTGTCCTGAAAATTTCCCATTAGTTTTTGGTCGCCTCCTTTGAAAGATATGTCCAATTTTCATGGTATAACACTGCAGTATTGATAAATGTTGATGGAGCAAGCTATATGTTTTTCACCATCCCTCAATGAAAGTGGACGTATTAGTGTAGAACCATATGATTAATGAATCTCCTTAATTCTATCAATTAACAATGCCAATTCAACTTCAGTGACAGACTATAAGAATATAGAGTCCTTAATAAACTAATCTATGTCCTTCTTATCACCCCGTTATGGTTCCCATGTAACAATGCTTGTGTAATCGGGTTTTCGTTTGCCTCATATACTTATCACATCCACAAAGCAACTCAGAATGTTGGGAGTAATAAAGAACGCTCGACAGTCATCTTTAGTATAGGTATCTAAGAAAAGCAAAAACCCAACTGCCATTATTTTGAATACATGTTATTTATTTTTGCTGACGATAGACATTTTCATCCAACGTGACCAACAGAGACTAATATATTCGTATACAAATGATTGCGTCTTCTCTGTCTGTCTGTCTCTCTCTCTCTCTCTCTCTCTCTCTCTCTCTCTCTCTCTATCTATCTATATATATACATATATATATATATATATACATATATATATATATACATATATATGTGTGTGTATGTGTGTGTGTGTGTGTATAAGGGAAGGCATGAAACATCAGTAAGATCAGTATTCGACAGTTTTGCTGCTCTTTCGTGGTCCTCGTATGCTATAACACATCAAAGGATGTCCCTTGCAGCAAAGATACACCAATCAATATTGTGGTTTTCCCCCGGACAATATTTTCGTTGTTTATGCACTTACAAGACAACAAAAGATGTATTTGGCAGATCTTAATTGTCCTTCACGTTACCATGCAAAGCTTTTAGTTATCCATTGCACGTGGGTCGATGAATCTATAAATATCCACGGGAAAACATGTGCTAACGTTTTTCATTGTTAAATCCACTATAGTGTGAATATGATTTGAGATATGAGTCATCACATTTCAAAAACAATACGGGTACCAAGTAAAACGTGTATATATTCAAATGATTAAATCCTGATTATATCAGATTGGATATGTATTGGAAACTAGTGCGAGGTAAAGTGTTACAGCAAAATGACCTTATCTGTCACTTTTTCTGGCCAATCGTGCTGTAAAAGTTATTAAGCAAACCATACACCAAATTAAAGCTGAGAAATACTAATTTAAATCTGCTTGATACATTTGCCAATTTAATATGATTTTGTGAACATTTTTCATTTTCAAATCAAATTTAAAAAAAAAATACCAACACGTTATTTTCAGAAATATTTATCAAATATAATTCGTCATTTTTTTCACACAAATTTAAAATTTCAAAATACTCCATAATAGTCATACTTCCAGACAGGAATCTGTGCAATACAGCCATAAATAATGATTATAAACCTAAACTGAATTGTCAATAATAGCATATTCCTTGTAAAGTTCGTGGGGTTCATATAATTTGTCATCCATATGTAATCATAATTGTGTAGTTTCGAAATATGGAAACACTATATAAACGGGGTTCCTATCACACAATCTACCTTCGCATGTATATCGTACACAGTTTGGGCACAATGGGTTAACATCCAAACATACTCCTCATATATAAGAAATCTGCAAAATATTAGGTATCAAAAGTTCTGACTAGCTTATCATATTTATTTGACTACATTTAATGCAATGTGTAAAGTGTGGAACAAAATATCACATATTTTGCCATAAAACGCATTTTGCTTTAATTGGAGGTAGAAATAAAGAGGTACAAAATATACAAAACAACCCAGAAAAAGTCAATATTTACTTGCCATGATGACATAATCATATCGTACGATGTACGTGTTTACCTTTCTGGAGAGCGTCGAGACCAATGACTTAAAGGGAATTTGGTGTCATGCACCCAAAATTGTTTATCATTAACTATTGATCTGTTGATGATATTTTACCTTATGTTCAGCATTTTTCTCCCAAGGAAAATTTCATTTTTTTTCAATAAATGATAAATGTTGGCACTATGGATGTAACGATTCACCGGTGCTTCAGTGCATGCGATACAAGGAACCACGTACATATATCGAATCATGAGCCTGTGTATCGCAAAAATACGTTACACATGTTTTGTCCGCATGACAGTTTCAAGACATATGGTAACATGTACAAATGTATCGTTGCAAATATTTTCATTAGCATATAACAGCAAAATATGTTCAACAACAGAATGAAGACCATATATATGTCACTTTTTATTTATTTTATTCTCTGGTGTCCAGTCCAACTGTCAAAGAAATAGTTTGGGCTGGGAGAAGTAAGCGGCAACATGGCGGCCGGCAACTGTGAATGCATTGCCATTGAAGTTTGAACATTCATCAAAGGCCCTAAATATCAACAAACACTTCCACAATACATACGATTTTTATAGATATTGATATAAACTCTTCATGACCAAACCATAGTAATGAAATCCTAAAAATGTGCAAAGTAAAAACGAAATCCACACTTGTGATTTCATGCAGCCATGTGCACTTGTTGTCAAATAATGTGACACCATACTGTAGTTACATCAGTTGTGAATAGGGGGGCAGCACTCTCATCTTACCTGTATTGCATTTTGCTGTCTAACAAAACAGCATTGAAGAGTTTCAAGGCTCGCTAGACCTACATTAAGCCTGGTTTCATTTAATTTCAAAATGTATATGTAGATGAGTAAATAACAGCAGGATAAGACATAGTACTGTTCTTCTAGTTATAAAACAGTAGCCCATATTATCATTTGACAGCAATTTTGTTGGAAATATTTAAGCTTATATATGTTTTTGATTTTTTTTTTATTAGTGAGACTTTGAAATTGATTGGCTCCACATGAACATGATGACAGCAAAGAAAGTAAATGGTAATGATGTTTCACTTGCACATGAATCATGATCTGGATCACAAACTTTAAAGAATATAAAATTGTAATAAATTTCATTGAAAGGCATTTCAACTTTTCAGCATTTCTGAATTATTTTGCATTTGAAACATTTATCATGTTATTTTACATAAGCAAATATGAAATCTATCTTCAATTTAAAAAATTAAGAGCATGAATTTAGAATAAGTGACAAAAGAATATATAAATTTGATTTAGATCCATTATTCAGCTGCACGTATCGTGACCCTTGTATCGAGATACGTATCGTATCGTGAGAAAATGTGTCGTTGCAACCCTAGTTGGTACTAAGACCATATACAAACCACACGTGCCTGTATTTAATATAAAAAAATTGCTTATTGAAATAATTTTAATTCAGTGTTCACTGAATGGTAGGTTTTTGTCCTATTTGCTCTCTCTCTCTCTCTCTCTCTCTCTCTCTCTCTCTCTCTCCTCTCTCTCTCTCTCTCTCTCTTCTCTCTCTCTCTCTCTCTCTCTCTCTCTCTCTCTCTCTCTCTCTCTCTCTCTCTCTCTCTCTCTCTCTCTCTCTCTCTCCATTGTTACATGTTTTTTTACCCGGCTTCAACTAAACAAGTTTCTCAGAATTGATTTTACTGTGTAATTCTAACAATTCGCGGCCAAAGAATTGCCTGTCTTTAACTTTCTGGGAATCCCTTTCCCACAAGACATGTCCCTGCTAATCAGAAAATAACGCAGGTAACGAGTCTCTCTTCTCTTACAGAAAAAGTTACTCTTGGTACCTTTACCCTGTCCTGCACTGGTTCACAACTGTATTTTGCACTTCTCGAGCATTAATTAAGCACATATGCCTGGTCTCAGGTGAGGACCCATCCTTTTGCAAAAAGGCGCTATAGCTGCATCTAAACAGCGTATTATAAACTAAAAAGGGGAACAAATTATTAAGTTCCTTTCTTTAGACGAAAAAGTCAAGTATTTCAGATTTTGATTCGTGCATCAATTGTAAACACCCATCCCCACCCCCAACCTGATAATATTATATATTTCCGAGCGTATGAAATTTTCTATATATATTTCAGAACCTGCTTATTGTGATGACTGTATCATAATACACTTGTTGATATTTTTTCTTTGAGTAGTTTTAAATAAGGGTCTGTTTTAGCGTATATCCAGATAATAAAGTATATCTAATCGCCACCATTGGATAAAGCTTGGTACTTGTGCACTAGCTTATGAATATTCCATGAATATGCAAACAGAATGCCGAATATTTGCTCGTACTTTTTTCATTAAAAGCTACTGCGATTTGAGGGTCGATGTATCACCATTAAATCGTTTGGCATTGACATCTATACTAAAGCGTAAAGACTTGATGGTGATTTGCGTCTGTCCATTTCTGTTGCAAGTCCAATAAACGATAATTCTGGTATACCCCTATTGTAACCAACATAAAAATATAACGTTACAATGTTGAATTATTAATTTTTCCGCAGCACGGGTAACCTCAATTTTCCAAAATTTTGACACCATGCAATTGTCGCATTGTTACATTCTCTTGATATCCATCAATAATACAAACATGGCAAAATACTACTAAAGGCCTAATTATACATACTATGGCACATAAAACGTATGTGAACGCCCGTATATTGCCAGGTCTTTGCATCCAATCACTGGATGAAAGGCTTATCGTGCCCAGCTTTGGTACAGCGCATTTATTTGATCAATCATTGGTCCTGTGACTGAATCAAAATGGTTATTGGGACACAAATGAAGAAATTGCTTTATTGTGTCGGTGGTTTTACTTGATTTAACGTAACGACACGTTGATACATAGAACAAATTTTCAATCTGTAAAGTCTAATCGGTTTTAGGGGAAACAGAGAGGTAGCTTTGTTATGGCTCACAGCATTTAACATAATTGCCTTTTCATTTAATATAAATGTACCCCATGAGTTGTTTTTCCATAATATACGTTTCTTCTAAATTCATTTAATACATCTATAGGGACAACAAATATAATGTACCTATTTACCGAGAAGCTGCAAAAGTAGGTGGTATGATGGACGATTGAGTACATGAACAAACCCAATTACCTTATCCATTGAAGTTGTGCAAACAGATTCAGCCAAATATTACTAGACGTTTTCAGTTTATTTCATTTCCTGTCAGATGCGCCATAGTTGTAACGAATTCAAACCTTTGAGCTATTTCGTGAAATTAATTACCAAAGATATAGATCACTCCATTCTCCATATTAAAGGAGATAATGGCAGGCGTCTTTATTTTTTTTTTTTTTTTTTTTTTTTTTTTTTTGCCAAAGATATATCTTATGAAATATTCTACTCAGTCATTCTGCTTCTTGCAGTCCATAAGCGTCCAAAGTGTTTGTAGGGGGGAACTATACAAATACAAAGTGTACCTCGGCACGCAGCAAATCGATAGATAGCTATTGAAAACTGTCATGAAGCAGTCATGACAAAGTTAAACACCTTTGACCGCATGGTTACCTGCGCATACGGAATCAGTGCTGCTACTGGTCACAGTGGAGCAAGGTGTGAGCTCGTGACTTTGATCATTTTCCTCTCCCGGAACAGGCCAAGTACTGATCTACTAATGCTTATAATGTAGGATGGGTGATCGTCCACTCAATTCAATTTTTTGAAATCTGAAAACCTATCAGCTGGTTCTCTTCAAACTTGATGGGGGTGGGGGGGGGGCTAGTATCTTGGGCTGATCTCTGACAAATCTATTCTGCAGCTGCTCCAATAATTTTTAGAATTTTGAACAATCTGTTTATCTTTTCAATGATTTTTCTCCCTATTCAGTCAACTTATTGTTTAAAATTTATGAAAGGGCACAACGTGGGTGATAGCTCTTGATCTGTTTATATGTGACTAATTTTTAAAGCCACAGGTCAACGGTAGTGAATTAAATTTCCATCTGTCAACTCAGAACGATTGAAACCAAGAATATGACATTGGACATGATAATGGTTCTTCAAAAGCACAAACACAACTTACGAGGCTATGAATTACATCTAAAAGCAACAAGAAACCCTTAGTGAAATAAACTCTTTTTATCTTTGGTACAAGTGATAAAATGTGGGGTTTAGGGTTCGGGACTACATGATTTTGGAAAAAACTAACATTTGTAGTTAATGAAGAATATTTCACAGGTTGAGATGACCGGTTTCAAACCACCAGTCACTTTTTATGCATGGCTGTCTGTTTCAAGTCAGGAGTGATTTTGTTTTCACATTGGTATTAAAAGCTGAATTTTGATGTTTGATAGTTCTTCAATCACCGTCTTTTGCTGCATTTGACTTTCCTCTCAATTTTGGGTCCGGAATTTATGAATGTGGGTAAAGCTTTTTTAACTATTTGGCTGATAACGCAGGACAATTAAAGCTGAAACATTGATGTTAATATGGGAGGCCTCTGTAGGAACTAGTTTCAAATTGCATTTGGGTTACCTTAACCTACTTCTAAAGGTTATAGACCAATTTTCTTGTTGGATTTTAACTGGAAAAGAGTTTCGGCAAGGATTTGATACTGCACACAGTGATGGTCCTGTCACAAGCTGGGCTTTGTCCGTGATTGAACTTAACCTAATAATCAATGCTACTGGGTACCATCAAATAAGTGAAAGGGTTTGTTTTTGTTTTTTGTTTTTCGTTTGTTTTGTTTTTGGGGGTGGGGCCTATGCGGGGTTTGGGGAGTTGCGAAGGGTTTTGGGGGGGGGGGTCTGGGTTTTTTTTTGGGGGGGGGGGTGCTTATTGTTTTGTTTTGGAATGAAATGTCAGGAACAGCTAGGACATCGATATTACTGTGATGATTTTCCACGTGGACTAGCCTGGCATTGCCTTAAGAAGACCTTGAACTAATTATCAAGGTCAGCGGTTAGTTTTAAGAAAACTTTATACTTTAATTATTTTGAGTCTGGTTTTGATATGACATTGCTATGGTGTTCATAGCCAACAGCCTGATGTGGATTGTAGATGAATGGCTTTAATTTCATTCCCAAGGTAGAAGGATAATAGGGAAAATTTAGGTTAGGAAGAACCTGTAACTGACATCTTCTTTCGATTGACATCAACTACTATTTACCTACCATAAGTTTTTGTTCTATCCTGGCTGATATACATCACTTGATTCATTTTGACATTTCTTTTTACTTTGTGACTTTATATAATTCTCCTCACCCACCCACCCCAACCCCAAGTATACCCCTAAAATGAAACACAATACACGCTGGCCAGCTGTCATAATAAATATGCAAGCAACACAAAATACATTGCGTAATTTTAAAGAACACATTCAGAAATTAACACTTGTCACCTCGAAGACTTCTCTGCCAAGGATTAAGGCTAACATTACAACAGCTACAAAAATGCACTGAAAGTAATTGTTTGCTTTTGCACTTAAAGAACACAGGAAGTTTTCATTTTGAAAGCAGAAACCTGATACTTCCATTTCTATGACCACATGGCTTCAGCTATTTTTTGGCTACGAGAATGATTTGCTTTCCTCGGAACAACTGAAAATATTAACAGCTGGATTTAGTAGATTCACCATCCCCAAGTGGCCAATTTTGGCCTCAAGTCAAAAGTTACATAATTAATTGACATTTTGAAAAAACACTTCATAAATGCCTTTTTTCCAAATGAGTAGATACTATCTTAGCAAAAGCAACTTCCATTGAGATCACAATACCTAGTTCCCAGTGTTTGTTTGGTTGTCATCAAACCTGCAGTCAAGACAACCTGTTGCAAATGGCTTCCTTTCTTTACATTTCCAAGCAGATACTTTGATTGCCATGTATTCCTCTTTGTTGTCGTTTAAGTCATGAGAAGCTATCATTGAGATTTAAATTTTGTTTTTGAAATATGTATTTGCTTTGAAAATAAGTTATGCCACCTGCTTAAATTTGTGACAGCGAAAGTCATATTTATAACCTTGATGCACAAATGATAGAGGTTCTGGTCTCTATATGTCTCTTACAACAAGGAATTAACTGAAGTTTAAATTACATAATTTGATAGTCATTTCACCCAAAAAAGAGTGCCAGTATTACAAATGTAGGACCAACAAAATATAGGAACCACGATGTAGGGTAAGTGCTAGCGATCTAATTCATAGGACATGTAATCGAGTGACCCAGATGCATAACTGTTTGATCTCAATTTACTGAGATCCTGCATATGAGCATACCCATGTAGTTTCAAGTCGTCCTGGTTCATGGTTTCGAAGAAAATTAAGTCAACATACTTGTACATTAGTATTTCTATATTAACTAAGCTAACATGTATTTTTATTGATTATTACATAATTTCAAAAGGTTACTACAAATTAGAAAATTTTAAAGGTGCCACTAAATACACATGCCTGGTTGAGACTAAATTCAAGCCTGCACCAACCCTGGATGTGGATGAGGATTGGGAGTTCAGGGTGGTTTGCAGCGATTAAAGAGGCCACCCCGACCACTGCCAACCTTTGCCTGTTGCCTCCCAACACTCACCAAATTCAACCGAAAAGAAAGATGTTGGTAACCATAGACGGCATGGCAGCTGCTGTCCATCAGTACCTACTGATGACTGCCCCCGAAGTGTAACTAGACACGCTTGACAAGATATACGTAAATCCAAAAATTCGTTAAAATCATCAAATGATCCTTCTTTCACCGAGATAACAACTTTGCAGATATGAGGCTTCATTCCTGATAAGTGTGAAGAGAATGCAGATTGAGCTTGAGGATGAATAAATGAAGAAAAAAATCATTAAAAATTATAAAACATTTCAGGAACAACTGTTGAACTAATTAATGCAGAGGTCAGCCAAGAAGTATCATTGTGTGATTTCAAAGGAATTGGGCAAGTGGTTTCGGACATGATATTTCAGGATCTGCCAGGTGTTTCAGTTGAAAATACAATGTCAACAGACACAGATGCGATGGACCATCTTAAAATGTCTGCTAACTAATAAGCCAGCAGCAGTAAGAATTAACCAAAGCATTCACCATGGAGGAGTCTGAAAACAGATCCCACATACACAATGTCAGAGGGTTCATTCTGATCCAAATGTGCCAGCAACTGACTGATTGTGTGCAGCGTTGATCATCAAAAGCTTGAATTCCCTCAAAGGAGCTATCGATGTTCATCGTTCAATGCTGCACACAGTGAGTTACCCACATTGCGAGTTGCATTGAATGGCAAACGCCTGTACTCCCCCAGGGGAGTATTCCTGTACCAGTTGGAGTACAGGTGTTCGTTGTTTAACTTTGCGCGGAGTCAACAAATTACCCACACTTGTGTTCTGAACGCCTTCTTTGCAGTGCAAGGTCTGCCTTAAGCTGCATTCATTTTCTTTGTGTTATTTTCTCATGAACTCCGCCCTGATACACACTCAAGCTACATGACATGCATTGACAGTTCTGCCATTAAACAATGCACATGTACAATTTAATTTTCAATCATTTGCTAACATTTTGGGAACCACACATGAAAAGGTGGCATTTCATAATAATGTGTAATTGTGTGTGCATGTATAAAATGATCGATTTTGGGTAGATTTGAAAGAGTTGGGAGACCATTCACATAATTTGTGTTCTACCTGATGTCTCACTAAACATCAAATATGGTATACTCTATTCATGAGATCTTAATGGCCTTTGTTAAGACGCACTCTAATAGAGTATTAGTGGAACGTGAGGGTTTAGGTGCATAGTATCACCAGGTCCACTTCATGGCATGTTTTAGGCCTGTGTCCGAACATGTGTATTGTGGTTCAATTAAGATGCTTTACAGATTCCACGACATGAGCTGTGGGCTCAAAACTAAGGCGATCTGCAAACATGTACCAGACCTGGGATTTGATAAATGCTTCGAGTAGATTAATCTGGCTCTGAGGTCTACCCCTCATAGGAAGAACGCATTGGAAGACCTTATTTAAATTCAGCAAAGCTTCATCAGCTTGACTCCATGACTGTAAAGTAAAGGCCAAATTATACATGACTGTGACAAATAGAGGCAAGAGATAAACTTATGTTGTATTAAGCAGAAGATGTATTTTGTCTCTCCAAATGAGTGGCCATATGCCTGAATATGGACACAGTTCTGCTATTTTGATCTGTTTTTTAATGGCTTACATACCCCGAGTTTTAATGTAGCAGTAATCCACGGGGCCGGATGCCTCGCGCTACTTAATGTACTCACAATGTTTTGCTGCAAAAGGTAATTTGTCCTTTTCTTGAATATCAATTATCTTTGCAGAACGGTTACTTTGGTCTCGGAAAAATAGAAATTTTAACAATATGCTTGTACTTGATATCTGGTTAATATTTTCATTGCATTCTCTTGACATAAATACAAAAAACTTTCATTCTTTTCTGACTTGCCCTATAATTCTACTGTTAATATCCAAAGATTATTAGAAAGTTTGGCCCCAATAATTAACAGTTTTGAGACTTAT
The DNA here is from genome assembly GCA_964020975.1 of Hermodice carunculata. Lineage (NCBI taxonomy): Eukaryota > Metazoa > Annelida > Polychaeta > Eunicida > Amphinomidae > Hermodice > Hermodice carunculata. The sequence goes on along the minus strand of OZ026630.1, from coordinate 50,706,870 downwards.
CTGTTTTGCTACTTAACTTTATCTTTCGGCATCTTTCTGTTTTAATATTCACTATAAGACATTTTAGGCTTATATGTTTTCTGTTAGGTAAACACCCAGGGGCTACAGGTAGCAAGAAGCAGCCTACGACAGTTACAAGATTGCCTAATTGTACTTAAAATCCTGTTAAGAAAAATTGTTTTGATAGCATGTTTTTGGCATAAATGCTAATGACTTCCATTCTTTTCTAATATGCCTAAATGCACATTTACTCAATATTAAAAAATTACTCAAAATTGACAGTATTTTCTCAAGTGTCACAAACCTGACACATTCACTTGACACATTGACTCAGGGTTGGCAGTTAAATAGAGCTTAATTGTTTGAGGAGTAGGTGTCAACATAGAGTTTGTTTTACATCTCTGGTGCAGGATGAACATTGTTGCAGTCCTTGTTAGGATTTCCCTTGGTTTGTACAGGTGGTCTAGCTGCAACTGTTTATTTTACAATCACTGGGACTGAATATAATGCCCCAGCTTGTTTCCACTTCAGTTAAACATTGGTGGATGGTTTAACTAGGATAAGCTGTCCAGCTAGAAAGGGTACATATTGGTTCAGGGGTAAGTCAAATTGTTCTTATCTGAACCTGTACTATGCAAATTTGGTAATTATGGTTTGTTTGACAGGTATTCTTTAATATGAAGCTCTGCATTTATAAGCAAAACTTCACGTATTTAGCTAATTCATCAATTGCCACGTTCATATTCATTCATTATTATGTGGGTTGTCTTTGCTGAATATTTAGCTTAGACAAGGAGCCGCTACTCAGAGAGACATGTACGGGTAAAAGGCTCGGAAACATATTGAGTAGTTGCCCGCTGAAGACCCTTTAATTTATTTGAGCTAATACAGCCTATGTCAAAATTTTACAGAGGAACGTGTGCAATATGGATAATAGTACTTCTATGTATATAAGTTAGACAGGGACAGGTTAGCTTATGGAGAGTAAAGGGTTTGGACTGGGGAATAAGGTAATGACTACTACGAAGTGGTTTTGGACAAAAAGACACAAATATAATATATTATTGATCCCAATCTCACACTTCATTGGCTATGTTGTGCTGTGGGCTTTGTTCTCCGACTCATAGTTATAGTGGAGGTAGGGTGTGTTTATAATGTTCCAGACTCATAAATATCACAAAAACGATGTAGGCCTACTTTACTCTTTTACTTTAAACTTAGCTGACTGACAAGTCGGTAGAAATAAAAGGTGATAGGCCTAACAGGTCTCTTTTTATTTTTGGCAGAAGAAATGAAATTTGTGTTTTGGGTTGTTAGGCCTATACATTTTGGAAAAAGAACTAGTGTCTGCAGTTAATGATGAATATTTCTAAGGTTGAGAGGACCGGTTTAACCACCAGTTGCCTTTTATGGGTGACTGCCTGTTTCAAGTCAGGAGTGAAATTTGTTTCTTCACGTTGGTATTGGAAAAGCAATGTTGATGCTTTGGCAAGTCTGAAATCTCTTTGCTGTCATTGTTGGGTTTGGAATTAATGAATATGGATCATGTGTTTCAGTACTATGTCAAAGGCAGCTTGGAAAAGCCTGTGAATGTAGTGGTTTGTGGTATTCTTTTGGACCTACATGGACAGATGATAACACTAAGTTGTGGTATTCTTTTGGACCAACATGGACAGATGATAACACTAAGTTGTGATATTCTTTTGGACCAACATGGACAGATGATAACACTAAGTTGTGGTATTCTTTTGGACCAACATGGACAGATGATAACACTAAGTTGTGGTATTCTTTTGGACCAACATGGACAGATGATAACACTAAGTTGCGGTCAGTCATCCCAAGAAGGACTAGTTATTGGAAGTGAATGGTAGATTAAGGATGTTATTTTATTCATGTTAGGTTACTTCCCTGTGCTAGGGCAAACAAACAATGATTTGATGTGCAGTAGTTACTTCAATTTGTTGTGTACTTCATCTCTTATTCAATGTCATGGCAATTAAAATATCTTGCCATTAAATTGGTTGGGTAGCGTCCTATTGATTTTTGGCAAATATGTGCTATCGCTGATTGCAACAAGTAGAGAGACTTTATGTTTCTTGTATGTGGTCTCTAAATATAATCCAACATAAAGTTTTGCGTACCCGGAAATTGAATCCATCCCCAGATGAATTCTGGTTTGAAAGCATTGTAAGTGAAAACGTTTTATCTAGTTTGATTTATATCCCATTAAAACGTTTGGTTCACGCAGATCAATCATACTGGACAATTCAGATTATTAATGGCTGTTAACTTTCAATGACTTAACCTTGATGGACGATCGGTTATTCCACCTTTTCGGTGGGGGTGACAATGTTGGACCAGATGAAGGATGTGGGCCAGCTACATCTCCTTTGCAGCCTTTAATAAGTATGAAGAAGCAGCAGTTTCTTTAGTTGATGCCGCTGAATTGAAAAAGTGCTTGAGAACTCTCGTAAGCTATATAGGCAACAATGCCATGATGCACACGCGTTGGCCAATACTATAATAATGTGCACAGCTTAAACACAAAAACTGATGCGCTTAAGTTGATAGCATCATGAATAAACACAAGCACTGAAAAAAATGTGCGTAGCACCATGCGTGAACGCCAACACTCAACCAACGTGCATAGCCACCATTCAAAATTATGTGCGCACCCTATTTATGAAACCTGTCCAAATTCATATTTATGCCTTGCCCAGACTTTCACTCAGTAATAATAGAGGTAACAGGATTTGGTAATAATGTAACTTTAATCGCATTTCAGCCAAGCCACCCTTTGCTATTTTAATTAGTATGACCAGGCCTGCCAAACACTGTCTTACCAAGCAATCGGTCAACCCAAAAACCTGTAACTCAGGTGTCAAATGATAGACATCTGATTTGTTTATGCTGCCATCAAAGGTGATGACCACAGTATGACCTGTTGCCGTAGAAAACTAAAGCAAAAATCGACAATTTTTGGCCACTTCTTTTACCGGTGGTCCAAGCCAGGTCAGATCCAGAAGGTCCTATCACAAGTCTCGATGATGCCGCCTGGTCTTTGGAACTCGGACTTCCGCACGGTGTGGTACCGGTTACCACATATGCCTGGAATGTTTGACTTCAATGAACCATATGTATTTACTATATACACAAGTGCCTCCAACTGTGTCCAGGTAACAAATTAAACTAACGTCAAAGGAGATAATGTGTAAAAGGGGAAAGAAAAAAACATTTTAAACGTGTTTGAACAAATGTTCAAGTTTCCTAAGGCCCAACAGAAATATATGTGCGGCTCCGGTAGCTCCATCGACCATACTGAAAAGGCCCGACCCTTAATAAATTTTATGAAACATGAAAAAAAATAAAGCTGCTCTTCCCTAATAAAAATTGATTGACCCTGGCTGAAAGATTTTATCGAGAAAGTGGCCGGCGCGTGCCGTCATTTTGTCGTAAAGTCAACTCAAACAAAGCAAATTATTTCAAATTGTCTGGAGGGTTTACCTGGGCCAGAGAAACAGCATACTTGCATTGCCATGGTTGCTCAGTGATAATTATTGTAATATTTCGCTAGGTTCCATGTGTATGTTCTCCGAGTTACCAGGGCAAAACGGTCGTTAAAGTAGTTCTAAAACATGACTTACTGTCTCAACTGTAATCTGCCTGATCGGTTGTGTCTGAAGTAGTTATCATCTTTAGTTACAGTTCCAAATACAACACGATACCCTTGCAATGCAAATCATGCACGTTGGTACCAATTGCATAAAAAACCATTTTGAACATGCCGTAATGCATTGTGGGGCTGTCGCAAAAAAAACACATTTCATTTGGATACCAAAGTGAATCGCGGCCACAGCATATATCATATCATTACTGATGCTCTGAAATAGTTTTAAAATGTATACTTTTGGTACATTATAACCCCCCACCTCCCCGCGCAAGATTGTTTCATTACTATCCTCATTTGCAAACCATTGGGTGTGGAATCCGCAAGTTTCAAAATGGCAGCCAAACCTGTGGGTTAGTACCGATTGGATATTTTGAAGAGGGAGTGTCCAAAATATATGTGCGATAAGATAAGTGTGGACCGAAGGTTAATTTGTCAAATGAATGTTACTTTTATAACAATGCAAAGTTTAGCACCCTTAAATTTGGTCAGTCTCACATATCTGGACAAGAGTTAACAGTTTCCTCGTTAGAATGATACAAGTAAACAGCTCCTCTCGGCTTGGACTGGACACATAGTGACCAACCTGCGCCAAAGAAGTTTCTGGCTTCGAACATGGTATCCTAAAAGATTTGTACTACTATAAGTCAAAATTCTGTTCATTTACAAACAAAATAAGTAAAAACACTGCAGCAGATGACATTTTACATTCCGTGGTTGCGCCGGAAAGGGGCAAAAGCATCCGGCCAGGTCTTTTGTCTCTGTTGAGTGCGTAAGGTCTATTTTCATTTCTGTTCTGATACAATATCTGTCTTCCGTCTGCAGTGCTTTTGTTTATATACTAAGCGCACAGTAAATTCGCCACGACGCAAACACCTGAAGCACGCGTTGATTGATGTGCATCATCCATAACTACAGCTATGTGGCTCTCTTGGACCTGCAGGATGCTTCTACTGTTGAGCGATCTCTGATATCTGATATCCGGTGATACAAATGCGAAAAAGGGTCAAAATACATTGTAAAGAAAATTTACTTAAACCCGAAGCACCTCGAAAATCGCAATCTCGTAAATATATCAAAGTTTTGATTGTGATGTCTATCCCTATGCATCGTCACATTAATTGCAAAATATGCCCATGTAACTATCAGAGAACTATTGTTTTTTTTTATCCCTAATCTCAGCCCTAGCCAGAGCTAAACTAGACTGCTGGATCATCCTGACTGCGAAGCCATTCAGCCCCCCCCCCCAAAAAAAATAAAATAAAATAAAATAAAATAAAATAAAATAAATAAATAAATAAATAAATAAATATATAAATAAATAAAATAAAAGTGCTAAAGTCTTTATGAATGATCCACGTAATACAAGCCAAAGTATAGCGGGACATCCCTTGTGGTCCGAAATAAATAAATAAATTAATTAATTAAATAAAAGTGCTAAAGTCTTTATGAATGATCCACGTAATCCAAGCCAAAGTATAGCGGGACATCCCTTGTGGTCCGAAACATAGTACGTTACATCTTCTTTTTCACCTATGCCCAAATGAAAGTGAGCATGTTTCATCCGAATGTTAATGAAGAAAGTATCTGCAATCGTAGGATATCGCTAGAATGAGACCGAGTAAGGTATCTGTACAAACATTTGAGGCCGACAATGGAGGGTTCCTGGCAAATGCTATGTCTGTAGATTCTGGGACAACACAGTATCTTACCAATTATTTCCTTTGGCTGAAGTACCAATGGATTTACAAAGATAAAAGTCATACAGATCGATACGTATATTCTGTTGCGGTGCTTATGATCTGGTGGATCACGTTTACGTGTGCAATTTGAGTCCAAAAGAAAATGTGTTAGTGCTCATTGGCTACCGAAAACGTTCATTGTTTGTTGGATTTTTTGCAAAACTATGTAAATTAGAGCAGTTCTTTCCCCTTCTGAGTCTAAACGTGCTATTTGCTATTTGCCGTGCTTACTCGACCATTTACCACGACACAGTTTCTTCTTGTGATTATTTACAACACTCACTCCCCTTGTACAGGCAATATCAGGGCAGAACGTCTGCAAAATAACTACATTTCTTTAACGATTTTTAATAGGCTAATTTACGACATGCACCTTGCCGTCTTGCGTGGAATATTATTCTCAAGAGGTTTGTTACTAAATTATACTCATAAGACTCTACATGTATAGTAATTCAAAAGACTCTGCTCTTTATCGTTTATAACTGCAACGTGAAATTCAATATGCACTTGGTGTTTCACTATGTATATGATTGCGGGTGTGTTTTTTTATAATTTATATTTAAATCTTGTCATATTTCAGAAATCTTGCGGAAAATAACAGACCTTTCATCACAGCGAGGTCAAGGTTGGTTCTCTTTCATAACAATGGAACAAGAACACACAAATGTTCGTCGCCTCTTCGTGACGCCGGTTTCCCAGTCCACGGTGACGAACACAGGTGGTTTTACAACAGAATACAACAAAGAATTTAGAAGCAATGACGACTATCATAGCTTCAAAAATAAAGTACATATGGAGCAAAGAAGTTCAGATGAGGACAAAGGTGGCGTTTATGAAGAATATACATCTACAGCACTGTATAAGTCATTAAATCCATTGTTTATTAGCTTGAAAATAAGTGGTCTCTACTTTGCCAAGGAATACAAGGTTGAAAATGGAAAGAATCAAATCCAGTATGCCTCAAAACGCAGTACGTTGGTGACAGTGTCGCAAGCATACGCCAGTTTTATATTACTCATTGAGTGGGTCAACTTTGCCAGAATGTTTACAGTTTTCAACGGCAATGACCAATTTGATTCAGCTCTGTTTTTTAAGTTTATAGCGATCACCTGGATGGCTTCTTGTTGCATTAATACTACGGCTTGTTATTATGCAAGTTTTAGCTATAACTGTCTCCCAGAATTTTTCATAGAATGGACAAAACTTCCGTGCTCTAAATTTTTCCCTATGAATTACACCAAGAAGAAAATAATGATATACACAGCTATAGGGTGGCTTTTTGTCATTATCAACATGTTGACGGCTGTTTATGGTCTATTTTACACAAATTTGTTTGACATGACGATGGCACCTTTTTCCACCAACCATCCATACATAAATGTTTTCCGCGGTCTGTATCTTGCAATGCACTTTATCCTTTCATGTGCGTGGATTTTCTCGGTTGAGATGGATACAGTTTTCTGTCTGGTCCTCTACAAGCATTTCAAGATGTTTAATGACTCCTTCCAAACAAAGATACAAGAAGACGGTCACTTCAGTGGCGATTTTGAACAATATAGAAAACATCATGGGATAATCGGGCGTCTTGTTGGACATGCAGATGACTTTGTGCGCTATCATAATGCAGCAAATTACGTCTGCTGTTGCGTAATGCTGTGCCTTGTCTTATATAATATCCTGTATAATTCTAATGTTAATCAGGATATACTCACATTCGTCATGTGTATTTTCTGGTTGGTACTGGCAGCTGGAATCTTGAGCATCGTGTCGGTAGCTGGCGCCATGGTAAACAATGAGGTAATATATGTAATTTTAATAACTATGACGAATAGACAAGCCTGCAACTTTCAACTGCATGTTAAGGTGATAAGAAAGAAGTGAAAACAAGAAGCTGAGCCCCCCCCCCCCAAAAATGAAAACTCGATATACCATGTACATAAAAAGAAGGTAAAGTGACAGAATAGAATACTTTTTTGCACAGATACGCCCGTTCCCCGGCCAAACTGAGAAGCATATCAGCTTGAACATTAGTTGCACATGAATATACAGCATCTGGTCCACGATAACCCACAAGAGAAAGTTTTAAAAACTGCCTAAAACAGTTTTTAAAAAACCTACCCTAAAACATTTAAAGAAAAAGAAAGCAATACATGCCCATTGTACCCTGTAACTATTAGCACACATGGCCACTTTGTCTGGATCACGTAGTTATCATTCACAAATGAGCACCAGGCACTGTACTAATGCACTACGTGAGTACTTGAGTGCCATAAGAACATATATTGTTTCGTAATAAATGATAAATAAATAGCCACGTTGACGTGGATCACGTAGTTATTGTTGTTTACAAATGAGCACCAGGCACTGTACCACTGCACTACATGAGTACGTGAGTGCCAAAAGAACATATGTTGTTTTTGTAATAAATGACAAATAAATCGCCACGTTGGCTGACTGTTTCCCTATATGTTTTAGTCACGAAATGGATCCATGAAAATACATAATCTTATCTTTTCATATATATATATATAATCGTGGTGTTTCTAGTGTTAATTTTAACTGTATTAAATTAAGAGACACACGGGTATGGTATTCCGCATTTATGATGGTCCATTGTACTGTACGGAAAGTAAGAGGATATACGTTTAAAGGTTAACAGTAAAACAAACAAAAAAAATATTATATTGTCTTATGCAATGAATGGCCAGCTTGGTTAAGTAAAAATACGTTACTATATATATTCGGGAGCACCCTTGTATAAGACATTTACACATAAATACTTATTTTGATATAAATATGTGTTGCGCTTCTACCAACAAAAGAAGCAAATGTGCTCCGATTTCTGGAATGGTAAAAAAGGTAAGGCGTGTTTCAACAAGATGAAGCTTGCCTAAGAATCCAGGATTATTATTGACACAGTTCATATCAAAATAAATTACGCACAGATTTGGTCAGTTTATTACAGGCGTACAAAAATAGATAGTTTCCAATGTTTGGTATCTATTAAACCCCCCCCCCCGTAGTTAAACACTTCTTATTCACGCAAATTTATAAAGAATGATGTCTGCAAATATGCCCTTTAGTGAAACAAATGTTTTTATAACCTCAAGATAATTCGCATACTCTACAGGATTGGAATATTTATGTGAACTCCATTGCTCTTACCTCAAGACCATTACCACAACTCTTTTCTCGCGAAAATATATCTGTGTTATCAGCAAAAGTACAAACTGAAAACATTTTACAGGAGTTAGGTAGAGCATTCAAACACACAGGACGAAATAAAGAGTTGTGTCTTGACCCTTGCGGTACCCCTGCATTATATACTTATTATAAATAAAATTGAACCATTGTACTTAAGAAGCTGATATCTGCCAGCTGAATAAAGGTTTAACTATTAAATGATGATTTCTTAAGCCATATATATTAAATACTGAAATTCAATTGAGTGATTTACGGTTTCAATCACTTTTGACGAACCTTTCAAATATTCAAGACAAATGTAAAGAAACTAACATGCTAAAAAGGCCCCTCGAAAATGAGATTGAAATAGAGCTCATTTACACTCCGCCGTGTAGTTTTGTTTGTGGGCTTCATTAAATTTTATTGAGATACTTATTAAAACCATTACAACTTGATGACTGCCATAATAATTTGTGCCCCTTCCATGGATATAGATACCCGTTAAGTACACAGGAAATATATACACCCTAATCTGTTATGCTAGCATTTGGTAACAAATTGGAGTTCTACCATGGATTATGCTCCACCAGTGATATCTAGGAACAGGAGCACAGGCTTCAAGGTCTTGGTCATGAAGTTGAGACTGACATGTTAAAAGCACTTTGTCACATGAATTTAACTTTGAGAGGCACAACCATATTGCGCTCGCTGTCTAGCCACTACTACTATTACTACCACTGCTACCAGTACTACTACTAAAGATGATAATGATAGTACTAATGATTTTTAAATTATCATTATTATTATCATCATCATCATCATTATTATTATTATTATTATTGTTATTATTATTATTATTGTTATTATTATTATTATTATTATTATTATCATTATTATTATTATTATTATTATTATTATTATTATTATTATTATTATTATTATTATTATTATTATTATTATTATTATTATTATCATATGTTTGATAACTTACCAGGAACTGTGCACTGTCCTCAAGTGGTCAGTCACTACTGGACTAATTTCCACTGCATAGTGCAAATGATAATTCTAATTCGTATTGTTATTACTCAGGCTCATGCAGCATTAGATGACATTTACCGAATAAGCGCTACACCAGCTGAGCAACATAAGACACTCCAGGTGAGTACATCTCTGTCATTAAATGTCATTCCTGGCAGCACACTCTAACCAGGCTGTGCTTTTGCGGAGTTGGCAATTTTTAGCTTTGTTTCGCTGACTGAATGCATGTAGAAGAAAATGATATGAGTACGTGTGGGGAAGAGCTCGTCTACATACGTGAGGGACTTCATCCTTCAGGGCTCTATGGCCGACATGTTGGCAAGTAACTTTTTAATCGTAAAAATGTGTCCAAAGTGACCAGTGCCCTGAATGTCCTCTGTCTATCATTTCACGTAATGTTTGCTTTGACAATGAACTAGCATGAACCCACAGAAATGATCCCTCGGCGCCAATGAAGCTGTTGTCCCCGTCCTTAGAAGGTTAAGGATATGCGTAACTCTATGATCAGCTACTGTTTTCTCGTACATTGGCGCCATTGATCATGAAGGAGGAGGTTCCTTTGTCATACACATGTACATATCCATCTAAAGACTACATGCATCACAAACACCTCTTAAAGTGGGTGAAATTAGCTACATAAAGCCTGTTCACATATTGTTGTTACAAAACACTGGGCGTATAGACGCACCTACAAAAAGTACACAGACAGGTAGTTTGAAGGAAGATGACCAAAAAGCTGCCACTAGAATCAATTATAAAGTAGTGATGATAGAAAACAATAGTGACGATATAATATAAATTTGAAGGGCTTTTTCCAGTATTCTAATTATTATGAAGAAATGCAATGCCAAGACTCGAAAAGGCAGGCAAAGTGATTATGTGTGTGTGATTAATGGGATTTAAACATTCAATTAATAAGCCAAATTTGATATTTTATAACTTTACAATGCTTAAATGTGACTGTATGTTGCATAATCATTGCTATGCAAAGATTCGCTGACTTATAATTGGATACTGCTGAATATTATAATTCTTGAATCAAAAATATATATACATGGAGAGCTTGAAATAATGTCCACATCTACGAAGAAATGTGATAAGGATATTCTGAGTTTTTTCCTTGACATAGCCATCTTATTTTATGACATCAATCGTTTTCTCTATTCATTTCGTCCTTTTTTTATGCTCTCTTCAAACCATGTGTAGCTTCACCTGACAAGTGAAGATGCAAATTTACCAGAAAGATGGATCTCCACACAAAAAAATAAACAATAGAGGATGTTAGGAAGAGGGGATAATTGCATGTGCTACTACTTTCTGTTGAACTAAAATACAATGTAAACCAGTACCGGTGAATACCCAACACCCACTCAATGAAGCTGGATTTGTGTACCCACCATGTGGCGCCAGTATAAGAAACCAGATACCAAGCCCGAGTTACCAGTAGCGCCACTTGCAATGCATAGTTTCTACCGTAAACCGAAGGGAAAACATTATATAGCCTGATATACCACTATACTCTGTGTGTATATAGCATGACTGCACTAACAAGCCGCTGAAAAGAAAACTAATTTTGTGCTCTAAAATCCGAAATTGGGACACTGAATATTTCATAGTATTTTCTTATTTTTATTTCAGATCAATATGTTTTTGAGCAAGCTTACTGGCAGTACAATTGGATTGACCGCAATGGATATGTTTGTTATCAACAAGCCAACCATTCTCACGGTACTATATCGCTCCTATTTAACTTATCCCTTGCCAACTGTTGGTTTTCAAGGATATTTAAGTAGAGCAGATTGACGATGAAGGTTGCTAAGTTCGAATTCATCCTTAAAAGTGTCTTCGCATGAAGCAACATGCCCAGCGTAAAGTCAGTGGGGTTTTTTTTAGGTTTTTTTTTTATTTATTTTTTGGGGGTTTTTTGTTTGTTTGTTTTTCTATTTTTTTTTTTTTTTTTTTTTTTTGTTTTTTGTTTTTTGTTTTTTGTTTTTTGTGTGTGTTTTGGGGGGGTTGTGTTTTTTTTTGCTTGTTTGTTTGTTTTTTGGTTTTTTTTGTTTTGTTTTTTTTAATTTTTTTTTTGTTTTTTTTGTTTTTGTTTTTGTTTTTTTTTTTTCCATTGGCTTCCAAATCAATGTGCAGCAGCTCTTAGGGCAGCAGCAACATGATTAATCAATTCTGAGCCCAATAGCCCTAGGCCTATACCCCGCTGTAGTGTAGAGTCGAACCTCCATGGTTCGGATGGAACGCATTATTGATGTCGTTTGCGTTTATTTCTGATTCTACCAACTTTAATTCCGTCAATGTCACATTCAAAAGTCGGTGTGTTCTGTACTGACGTAATGGTCTTAGATACATATTCTTTATACACCGAATGAAACTGAACTTTCATTCACGTGCAAGCAAATTCCCAATTAACCCTTAAAATGCAGATTTAAGATTGAGTCAACAGCTTTCCTGAGGGGACTTTGCGCGCAATGCGCGCAAAGTGGCCCGAGGAAAGCTGTTGACTAAGATTACTTTTTGCGTTGGACTGTACTTACTGGTATTTGAATGAAAGGTATCTTCATCAGGAATTTGAATCTTTGAACCATTGTATGTTTAGCTATAAACTACTATAGCAGTGATTAGCCCTTTAAGGGTTAACACGACCTGAAGGACTGTCTAGATCAACAGCTTTCCTTGGCGCGCTTTTGGCGCATTGGAAAGCTGTTGACTCAGTCAAAACTTGGCACTGAATAAGTTACATTTTGTGATAGTGAGCCTGACATCCTTCTCTGCATGTATCGTTTCTTAGATTACTAGGGATATTTTTTCGATATACCTGTCTGGAAAGAGCGTATTTGTAACCACTTATACAAAAATCCGCCGGTACTTTCGGACCTGTGTCCACAATCGGGGCAACCGTCTCCCCTAAGCCCCATCGCTCACTCAACAGGGGTGCGTGGCAGGTCCTACTAGTGCTGCTGCTTAATTCATAGCCTGGGGGCGACTTCAGTGTCTGATACAAAATCCCTACTCTGCTACAACCGATAGCTGCACGGTGTTGTGTTTACATTTTCAGGTGTTGCTTACTCTGGAAAAGTTCGATTGTATACTGTACATTAAATTTATTCGAAAATTTTACCTTCCTTTAACACCAATCACAACACATATTTTGGAAACTACATCTTCAAAATATCCAATCAGCTCACAGCCACTTGGCTGCCATTTTGAAAATTGTGGATTCCACACTCAATGGTTTGTAAATGAGGATAGTAATGGGATAATTGGGGGGGGGGATAATTTATAAAACCAAAAGTATATATTTTGCAAAGGTTTTCGAGCATCAAAAATGATATGATAAATACTGTGGCCGCGATTCACTTTGATATTCAAATCAAATGTATTTTGGTGCAACTGTCCCGAAATCAATGATTTGCACAATTATGCAAATGGCGCTAACCACCTGCCGGCTCAAGCCAAGGTATCGTGTCACATTTCAATTTGTAACTAAAGTGATAACTGCTTCAGACAAAACTGAGCAGACATATCAAAGTTAAGATAGCAAGTAATGTTTTAAAACTGCTTTAACGACCATTTGTCCTGCTAACTCAGAGAAGGGACACCTGGAACCTTGCGAAATTTCATGATAACCATCACCGAACAACTGAGCCTCTGCTGTTTCACCGAACAACCGAGGCTATGCAGATATGCTGTTTCCCCGGCCCAACGTAATCCATAAAACAAGTTGGAAAAAATATTGTGTTTGATTTGACTTAACTGCAAAATAATGCCACACATGGCCACTTTCTCTAGAAGATCTTTCAGCCAGGGTCGATGAACTTTTATTCAGGAAGGTGGCTTGAAAGTACTTTCCTTTTTTATCTTTTCTTCTTTTTTTTCATTAATTTTAGGGTTGGGCCTTTTTAGTAGGGTCTGTCAGGTAAGCGAAACCACACATATATTTTTGTTAGGCCTTAGATAACTTAGACATTTGTTGAAATGTTGTTGTTTAAAATGGATGTTCTTTCCCCTTTTACACATTATCTCCTTTGACGTCAGTTTAATTTGTTACCTGGGCACAGCCGAAGGCACTTGTAGAAGATTAAAAACATGTAATTTCAGGAAGAGAAGCGGGTAATAAGCTCTGTACCCAATAACGTAATGGAACATCTGAAACGTTATCAAGGGACTTTAATCTTGTCCAGAGATGCAGGATAGATACTAGCCCAATTCATATTACAATAAATTGGATCTGGTTACGAAAAAGCCACGTAGAGATCGAACAATGAAGAGATCGATTAGAATTTTCTATCTTCTACAAATTACACCAATAGCTTTGGCAACCTTATTTCGAGTGTATCATATTATCCTTTCTGTCACGTTTTTTCATCAATCGATAAAGAACAGCATCTAGACACGGGTTTTTGTGTGTAACAATATGAACTTCCTGTTTAGTAAATCCAAAGACAATTTTGTTGTTTGTCTAGACCATTCATATATTTTAGTCAATTCTGTTTCTATTATCTCAAACAAATCATCGCAATTTTCATCTCCCAAAAATACATGAGTATCATCAGCATAGAGTACAAAATGGATACGTTTAGGGGCATTTGATAAATTATTCATAATCAGAAAAAATAATAAGGCCTAAGTATTCACCGTTGTGCTTCCCCCAATAAGTGGGGGGCTGGGGGTGCTGAAACTGTTCCACCATACTTGACAAATTTAATTCTGTTTATTATTCGTCTGAATAATTGTTAAACCATACAGAGCATAAACCTCTTAATTTTTTTTTTAAAAATAAAATCGAATGGTTTACAGTACTTAATGTTTTGGCAATGCTAGAAAAATACCAAGAGCCTATTTAGAATTGTCAATAGCTGTAGATAGTTCATTCATAAAGTAAGAAATGGCAAGAGAGTCGGAATGCCATTCACGAAAACTAAATTGATATTTAAAGAACTTCGTATTTATTAAGGTATTTCAGCAGGCGGCCATGCATTTGTTTGTTGTTGTTTTTTGAGTATTTCACAACAATGTAAAGATTTAGATAGGTCAACTGTTTGAAAAACAGAAAGATCTCCAGATTGAAAATTGTGTATGATGCGAGCCAGTTGCATTTGTGCTGAGATAGCTCGAGCAATAAAAGGACAAATTGCAAATGCTAAAGTAAATTATCTACGATGGGTAATACAAATGACGTATCTACCTATAACATAACAATATTGTGAAATATCAACGATGATATAAAGGGAAAAAATTTGTAAAAAGCAATAACGCATTAGAAAATAGGCAAAATCATTATCACAGCACGATATTGCCTGCTATAAACGGACCAATCTCTCTGTCAGAGATGATACGTGGCTTTGCCTGCTTTAGAGACAAAGCACTATGGAGGCACCTTCTACATTAAAGAGGCTTGCGGTATCTTGAGAAAGGGTTTGGCAGCCTTGAATACTTTCATATTGAGCAGGTAGCATTGCGTTAGGAAAATGAACGGCCCCCACAAAAGTTATAATCAGTCAAGAAAAAGACGTGGTAGCACATGAATGTATCCAAATTTTAATACTAATGGGCAACATTATTATGTACATCCTACAACGGTAGCGAGACCAGCAAAAAAGGTATTTGTATATGCCTGTATATCTGCAGTGATGTTGTATGTTGCAGGTCATAGGGATGCTGATAACATACTTTGTGCTTCTAATACAATTTCGACAAGGAAGTACACCAAGCACACCCTGTAACTGCACCAGTATCATGGCTAACGCTACCTTACAGTGCACAACACGTCTCTAGCTTGTGGATTTGACACTGATCTGGAAGGACTATTTGGAGGCCATAAAAGTAGCACACTTGGTGTTGTACTTCTGATAGACCTCATTCAGCTAAATACCAAAAACAAGTCTCCTTTAAAAAGGAAATTGGCGTCAAGGTGAACATAAATTTCCAAGTGCATAAGGAGGTGTATTCTAATATTTACCAAAGTATGCTCACAGGTAGCGTTGTTTTGGCATGGGACGCCCAGGAGTCTGCGCATGCTCAAATGACGATATGTCGTAAAAAGAACTTGGGTTTACAAATGCATGCTTACGTACATCAAGAAATACAACCATATGGTAAATTCAAATGACATTCGTCTGACATTATTATGGGACGTCATTTTTACCCTTGAGACCCTTAAACGGAAAAGGGGAAGCTCTGTGGACAGAACGGATT